>GL876968.1:76239-92521 GCA_000193285.1 Magnaporthiopsis poae ATCC 64411
GCCGGTGCCGGTGCCGGTGCCGACACGGCCGACGACGGCAAGTCCAAGTCCAAGTGAGGCGAGGCGGGGTGGGGGCAATTCGGCACATCACACCGCAAGATCCATCACCATCTCCATCTCGAGAGACGAAACATCCATCAACGGTGGTACCATGGCCCCAAGCAAGCCTAGACAGCCGGCCTCACGCAAACGGGGATGCTGGTGCCACTGGAACACATGCAAGAGACAAGCAGACTGCAACACCCAAACACCCCAGCTTCGTGCAACATTCATGAAATTCGACGTTTTTCAATGCCTGCCTGCCTGTTCCCCCACTCCGGACACGGCCCTCTCAGGTTTATGTTACGCAAGTTTCAGCAAAATAATTACGTCGTCAGGCACGGATGACGGCCACCGAGTCCTCAGCGTCTACACCAGTGTACCCAAGCTTCCTACATCCAATAAAAACAGGAAGTTGAACTACTACACTGCTTTAAAACTGCACAAGCAGACGTGGAACCGGGTGGTTGAGCTACCACCGTCGATTTTACATGCGCACCCAAGGCAAAGCAGTGACAAAAACGTTCGCTCTGTCTTGGCTGACTTGAGATCGCCCAAATTAAAATAAAATAAAATAAAAATACCTAAAAAATGGCCAGGCCGCGCTTGCACATACCGAAAATTGCATCTCTCCGGCTGCGAGAGCGTGTTTTCTCCCCCTCCCTTCCCGAGATGCGAATATAAAATACCCGCGATAACGTACCACCTGCCGCCTCAACGATGCTAGGCGCGCGCTGTCTGCAGCCCCTGACTATGGATGCCCCAAGGTGTTGGCAACGCGACAACGCCGTGCATAATGAGAATCCTGCCTAGGGGACAGGCCCAGGAGTAGCCCACCCAGGCGGGAGCACCAAAAAGATACGCGGAAAGGCAAAAAAAAAAAAAAAAAAAAAAAAAAAAAAGTTAAAAGCAGGTAGCCGAAAAGCGGAGGCATGCCGTTAAGTATCACTGTTAGCAAGGGAGAGCGAGATAATTAAAGCCCGGCAAGTTTATAGTTCTGCACCAAATCTGACAGCACATCAACCAGGTTCAAAAGGCAAACGCCAAAAGAGTGTTTTTTTGTTTTTGTTTTTTTCTAAAAACCGATTCTAAAACTGTGGTAGCGAAAGCGAGGCTGAAAGCCAAAAAAGCAGGAAGAACAAAAAAAAAAAAAGCAGGAAAAGCAAATGCTCAGTCTAGATGCCGCGATGATGGGGAAAACAGGAAGATGACAGGAAAGAGAAAGATGAAACAAAACGGAAGTGAGCCCGGCGAGGCTCCCGGGGAGGTGGTGGCATTGTCATTGCCCCCGGCGGCCTGCTTCTTGGGCCAGCCTTACGAGCAGTTACTCGCTCGACTCGCCCTGCTGGCCCGGGATTATGCCCATCTTCAACTGCTGCGCATCCTGCAGCCGCTGCTGGCGGGCCATCTTGTTTTCCAGCTCGGCTTGAGACATGTTCTCACAGAGCTCCTGTTGGGCCAGCTTCCTCTGCGCCACCGAAATCTTGAGGTTCAGTGCGGCTCGCTTCTTGTCCTCACAGTACTTCTTTTTGGCATCATTGGCCTGGAACGCAGCTTCTTTTGCTCTGATTCTGGTCATTTTGCGGTCCTCGGCGGCCTGCTTCTTCATGGTCTGGGTGTTTAGTTGGCTCTGCTTCATTTGCGTCTGCTGCAGCTTCCTCTCCTGCTTCGCGAGTTCCTCGTAGGGGTCGGAAGCGCAGCCGAAACAGCCTCGCTTTTCCACGGCTTGGGTCTCGGTCTCGGCGGGGACCTTCAGGGGCGCGGCGGCGGCCTGGGTGGCAAGGAAGGCCACGAGGACCTGGCCGATGATGCTGGTGGCGCGCATGTTGGCGGCTGTGGTTTGTAAAAAAGAGTGGTACGAAAGAACGAGACACTTTGGGAAAGACAGTAGGAAAGAAATGGAGAAACAGAAGGAAAAATGAAAGACAGCGCTTGAGAAGCGGGTGGCTAGTAGAGAGAATGTGATGAGGGTGAAGAGGGAGGGAAAACGATAGAGATGTCGGGGCGGCTAACCGGCCTATTTATCTTTTGTGAGGGCTCGCTTGGAGGGCACCTAAAAGGGTACCACCAGGGGTCGCCGGTTTCGTCGTCAGGGGCACTGGGTGGCTGTCGGCGGAAGATGCTCGGGCGAATCGACACGATACGTGAAGCAGCGTCCGCGACTCGTGAGCACTGTTATGCTGCCACCGACAAAGCGCAGATGCCACGCTGCACGGTTGATGAAATCAAAAGTGCGACGTACTAGGTAGCGCCCTGCTCAGGACGAACCGGACCAAACGAGTCCCGCCCCGCCGGGAGGACTTTGGTGGGACTCGGCAATGCCCGTCCGTACATCTCTCAAGGATTATGAAAGTTAATTCTTGCAGGCCAATGCCAGTTATGCACAGCCCCTTGGGAAGGGCGTTGGTTTAAGGAGAAGCAGTTAAAACAAAGGATACTATGTAAAACCTTTGCCACTTCCTGACCCACAGCAACGTAGGGTAGGGTGCTGAGTGCAAATCTTTACCTCGAGTTTGCTGTCGGCGTTGCTGTAAGATCTCGTGGTTTTTGCAAAGAAGAAGTAACCTGTATATAAAAAAAAAACCCTTTATGATTCCTAAGAGGTGTAAAGGTGGATTTTAACGCTTAGAACGGCCGGTTCGAGGGGCCTGTTCGAATCGACATGGCTGGCTCTTGCAGGGGAATACGGCTCTTTCATTTTAACGACGTCGCGTTCTGTATCCGCGAGACGGAGTATCGAGGACAGGGCGGGGCCGCCCACATCATGGTTAAGCGGTGACAGGAGCTAAACTGCCACGAACAGGGCGTTAATTGGCCTACTTGGGGGGCTGTGCTGCGTGGGCCCCTTTACAAAGGGGGTAAAAAAAAAAAACTTGGGTCAGTCAGAAAAACCCAGGGTCAATATAAATTTGTATGGAAAGGCATGTTACGGGACAAGACCAAGGTAGTGCCCGTTACACCACGAAGGTACATGTACACCCCCACTGGTTTGTCACTGTGGACCTGACGGGCTAGGGTGACTCTGGGTGTCGCTTATATAAGGACCTAGCGAGTCGCAGCCCTCGATACGACAACGTTCCCTTTTGCTTTGATGTAACGGGCACTACCTTGGTCTAATCCCGTGACGGGCGGGAAGACCAAATAGTACATTTATATCCCTTGTTTTTACAGCAAAATGCCTTTCATACAAATTTGCATTAACCCTGGTTTTTCCAGCTGACCCAGGTTTTTTTACCCCCGTTCCAAGGGGGCCCACGGAGCACAGCCCTCAAGTATAAATCGGGAGGTCGTGGCACTTAAACGGTGGATGGAAAAAGCACGAGGATGGGATGGCAAATGGCGGGCAGCGATTGGCCAGATTGCTTTGAAGCAGGGTCTTGGGGGTTAGGGTTTTGGGATCCCATCGCTCCGTCGGCTCTTGCTAGCTAGTCCAGGCCTCACTGGTTTAACTAGGGGAGAGCGGACGGGATCCCGTATATTCCAGTGGGTACGATCGTATGATAATGTGCTGTGGCGATCGTGTACTTGTGGAAAGGCATGATCCGATTCCCTTTTGTCTACTGCCATGGTTATGCCCCGTGTATCGGCGTCGTCTTCTCGAGGCTCCTCCCCCGACGTCACCTTTCCACAAAAAAGAAATCATATGCTTGTCGTATGCTACACCGTGTCGCCTCCGACACGACGACCGAAACTAGTAGTAATAAACGAATAAAACCCAAACCCAATGCTTTGCTTTGTGTGTGTGCCAATATGCATGCCTTGTTTTTCCCCACCGAGTAAAAGAAAGAGAATGAGACGAAACACGGAATAAAAAGGATATCGATAATTCTTTGACATCGCGCCGCCTTATCCATCAACACACGTGCGCCTGTTCCAACCAAGCGCCGGTGCAATATCTGCTTCGACATGCAGTCCAACCCGAGCAAAGTCATTAGTCCTGCCTCAAAGACGAAGGCGATATAAACAGATCCCATCCGACACTGCACCCGCGGCCGAGGTTGCCGCCGATATTCGCCCTGCGGGCAAGGTGTTGATTAAGGTGATGACCGTTGTATCCCGTGAGAAGCCGACGATGGCGCGAGTGTCGGCAGCCAGAGTCCTAGCCAGAAATGTATGATGTTTCGAACAAAGAAAAAAAAATGCAATGGCCAAAATGGGTATCAAGCAAACCCTAATATGTACGGCGAGGTCCCGATAACAAGAGAAGAATAAGTAACAAGGAGCGTCCCAGGAAATAATGGGATTAAAGAACCTGCCCTGTAGCCTCAGCGAGGCAGAGGCGAGGGAGCGTCGGCATGATCAGACGTTTAAAAAGTCCAAGGCCGAGTCATATATACGGCCAACGGATTTGGATCCAAATTCCACCGGGCTCTGTTGTGCGTGCGGTTGGTGTCCAAAGTTGTGTGTTGTGCCGTGTATAGAGGGGAAAATTATTATGTCGTCAAGTTTGTTGAGAGTGACTGCTTCAGCATCAACCACGACGATAAAGGATGGAGAAGCCGTCCACCCACGTGCTGGGGCCGCAGCTGCCGGCAACGCCGCAGACTTGGAAACCCTTTGGAGGCACAAGGTGTGTTCTATCAACAATTTATGAGGTTAGCATGGAGTAAGTAACTGAGAGAAGAAAAAAAACGGCTGACTTACAAGCTAACCCCCGTGCTGGACGGCACGCCGTACCATGGAGATCTCCTGTTCTGGTCCGTCAGGATTTGAATGGCGTTGATCCAGTGGCCCGACTTCACCTTGAAGCCGGCCAGCTGCTCGCCACGGAGTACGTTCATGTCGAAAGCGTCACCCCCGGGCTTGCCGCCCTTGTTTCCAAAGAGCTGTCGCGAATCGTCGTCATAGACGAACTCGATTCCATTCAGGTACTGGCCGTGGTAAACAACGAAGCGGCGCAGAATCCTGCCCTTGTTCTCGTCGGTCTGCTTCCGCGCCGTCTTGAAGACGACCTGGTCCTCGGCCGAGTCCTCGAGGTTCGAGAGTCCCAGCTTGGTGCTCCGCCAAATGGTCCGCCCATCGACCTTGAAGCTCGAGTCGACAGATGCCAGCCTGCCAAAGTCGGCCGTCTCAAAGACGCCACCCCCGTAGGACCTGGCCACGAGCCGGAACGGCGCGTTGCGCTTGCCCGGCGGTAGCCTATAGCGGAGCTCCTTCTCGCGCAGCATGGTGGAGCGCACGTCGCGGTCGTACGTGACCGTCTCACACCAATCCTCCTCGCCGTTGGGGTACAGCTCGACATGGGAGAGGCCGGCCTGCGATGTGATCATTATAGAGTCCGGGTCTGTGGGCCAGGCCACAACGCTCGGATCGGATGCCAGGTTGTCGATCGAGACCTGGAAGCAGGGGTGCACCCGCAGGGCCAGGTAGTCGAGCCACGTCCACTGACACTCCTCCTTGTCGGCCACGGGGCCGCCCTTCTCCTTGGTCCTGGTGCAGAAGGCCTCGCGGCTAACAAAACTCCGATGGAGTCGCACGTAGTCCCGGGCCATGACGCCAGACGGGCGATGGGGCAGGCCAAACAGGTGGCCGACCTCGTGCAGGTGCGCGCCGATGCCGATGTTGCACGCCTCCCAGCTGCTCCCGGCCTCGCGGCAGTCGTTGGCCACGAGCTTCGAGTCGGTCGGGTTGCAGTCGGTAAAACACGCCTCGACCTCCTCCAGACACGTGGGGTAGCTCCAAAGGCTGTGCGATCCGAACAGCGCCACATTGGTCTGCCCATCGCCGCCCCCCAGGGCCGCGTGGCCCGTGATCAGCTGGGCCGTGGTGTCCCAGTGCGAGTCCAGCATCAACGCAGCCACATATGTCTTCTGGCCCGGCTGGGCCTTGAAGTAGCCCTTGACGGCGTCCATGGCAATCCCGAAAAGCCCGTCCCTACTGCTCGCTTTGTCGTTCTGCTGGGCGATATCGGCGTCGCGGATTTCGGCCACCGTCTTGTCCATCTCGATGATGTGGACGCGCGCCTCGGAGCGCATGGTGCCGTTTTCTCGATCCTGAGCGTTGGACGTCCCATAGGTCCACTCCTCCTCGAACCGAAACGACCTGTGTTCTATGATGCCACCGGCGGTGCGCGTCGAGTCGAGCCGCATCTTCTCCTCCCGGGCGTGGCGGGCCATCTGCTCGCCGGTAAATGCCTGCCACAGGTAGGCGGCCATCCTGAACTTTCGGATGGCCGTGTCTAGCCCGTTCCCCTCGCGGTCGATCCTGCTCGGGATCGAGTCAAACGTCCTGGGCGAGTCCTTGGCAACCAGGATGGCCAGCTGGAGGGGTGGAGAGTTGGTCGTCGGCACGTAGTTAACAGTAATCCAGGAGGAGTTTTGCTGCTCCGGGCGGGCATGCTTGGGGCCGGCGTAGTCCATCCGGAGCCGGTTGGTGCCCGGAATGAGAGGGACAAGTGCCTTGAAGCTGGAGGCGCAGACGGGGAAGTCAATGGAGGGCATCTGGTTGTTCTGGTAGTGAATGGTCACTGTGCCATCGACCAGCTTCCCTGGTTCGCCAACCTCACCCCGTAGTGCCAAGACTTTTTGGTGGACCTGGATGTGATTCGGTTTGATTAGCGACCATCAACCGGCTCCCGGCGGGGAGAAACAGGCAGGACTTACAAAAACCCTGTCCTCGACATTTGTCAGCCGAGGAGCATACTTGCCCCGTGGCGGGCGAGGTGCTGGAGGCGACATGCCACCCGGGCCGAACATGCTATAGCGGTTCAGGTTGGTGCCGGAGCCGTGGCCGCCCAGGGGCGGACGGGCGGCGATGGTATAGGGGCCATCGGCATCAACGCTGGCGAACTTGAGGTTGATGGCCGGGTCGGACTGGGCCGATATGGAGGGCGGGGTGATGGAGCCGCTGGTGGGAGCCGTGCCGTTGCTAGCGGCATCGGCGTCGCTCGAGGACTCGGACGACTCTGTTGCGCGGAAGCTCTGTCTGGAGGCCCGGCGCAGGCTCTTGAGAGCGTTGAGCAGAGGCGCCATGGCCGGTTTGGCCTTGTCCCTATGCGCCTGGGACTCGTGCGCCTTCTCGAACGCCACGGGAGTCAACATGAGGTCGTGGCCAGCCAATTGGTGAGAACTGAGGTCTGTGGGCGCGGACGTGCGAGGACGAGAGCGTTTGGAGAGCATTGGGCGTGTGGCCGTCTGGTGAAGCCAGGAATGCGGAAAGTCAACAAACACCAGCCAACCCGGGCGCGCACACGTGGGGGCGTCAGACACCCGACAGAAAGGCGCCGCACCCGGGCGTTGGTGGGTTTGGACTGGAAGGCAAGGGGAAGAAAAAAAAAGAACAGGAACAAGCGAGAAGCGCGAAAGACAAGCCCACTTATGGGATGATTGGCGTCTGTTCGCCGGCGAGGGAGAACAACAGCAGCAAACACAAGCAGCCTGACAGCAAACGAGCTGTCACGGCAGATGATGGGAATGACAACGGAGGAGAAAGTCACATACGACAGGCGGGGCAGGAGATCAGGGAGAGCAAAAGATTAAAAAGCGTAGGACGGAAAGGAAATGACGACGAGGAAAAGCGAGAAGGATGGGAGGTGCGTAGTACAGTATGAAGTGTGAGGTGTGAAGTGGCAGCGGCGGCAGCCCGGATGGAGCCTGCCGGGCCCCAAGCTTGCTTGAAGGAACAATGATGGAGCTGGGATCGTGACGGATACGGGTTGAACCCAGCAGGGAAATGGAATTCGGTACGTACCTCGTCCTGTCAAACCTCGCGGTTACAAATCTCGCGGTCGCCGTCACCGTGTGTGCTGGCTTGCAGTGGCAGCAGCAATGCACGCACAGTGAGTGGATCTCACTGTCAATCAATTCTGTCCCCACCGCTCGCTGCTGGCCTGAATCGAAAGTGAGCGAACCCAGGCACAGACCGGGCCGGGATTACGCGCTAGGGCTACCTAACCGGCACCCAGCACAAGAACCTGCCAACGGGATCTCTTGGCGGCCAAGGGAGAGGCTAGCAACGCTGGTACCAAGAGCTATCGATGACGTCGACCGTTTCAAGCCGGGGCCCGCGGTCGGGATTGCCGTGCAAGCGCGAAGACAGGGCCAACAAGGAGGGATGCGGATAAAAAGAAAAGAAATTATAAGGGGAAAGGCCACTCAAGCCAGGTGATTGTTGGACACAGCAGTGACAAGGTGAGACCCAAGCACGGATCGACGGTGGCTATCACAACAAACAAAGCCCTCGTCCGCTTGCGGGTGTGAGAAGGTCGGGCTTGCTAGCCTGCAGTACCTGCGCGGGCTGTACCTGTCGAGCAGACGCCGGATGTGTGTCGATCAGAGACGGTGGCCGGAGCTTGCATGTAAGTGTGCCCACTTCAATGTTTCTTCTGTCGTGTGCAAAAGAGAACACCCAGCAAATCGGAGGAGCTGCTGCTGTCAGGTGGGGGCCCCTTTTGGTCTTGGAAAATGTGTGCTGTGCCCAGGCGGCGGGTGGTATTCAACCCCCCTGGCGAACTTGGCAAAGTCCGACAGAAACGTCTCCTGGGTCCGGGCTGGTTATTCGAACGGGCGGTAGTGATAGGGCAGGCGAGAAATTCGACTCGACGGGAACTAAAATAACAGGGCCAGGAGATACGGCAAGGTTTGATGCGTGGATCGGCGCGCCGGGGCCCACGAGAGGAGCTTTTCTTATCGGGGCGACCAGGGGTTAGGACTGGGAAGCTTGCTTTCTTTTGCCCGCGTCGTGCTGGCTGGCCCCGGTCTGGTTAAAGCTTGCGAACAAACGTGTCCGCCGGCCTTTCCCTTGAACCGACTGCCCTCGATCGCCGCAGTCTAAGCCTCAGCGGCGCGGGCGGCGAAACACGGCAAAAGCAGGGAGCAGCTCGCCTGACTAGAAGCGACAAAAAAAACAAGAATAGATACGTTAGACCGGCATTGAGGTCCTGCAGAGCCACGAAAGCAAGCCGCGGACCGCCCGGTAGCTATGGGTTATTGATCTCACCGGATAGCCCTATCGCGCCGTTGGGGATTTCCTGCTGCGGTGGCTGCAGGAGGTGACTCGGGGTTACGTAGACGGATTCGTCAGAGGGCAGAGCGACTCGGATCAGAACAATTGAGTCGAGGATTTGGTTTGGGTGGATGAGGAAACCGGTCACTGCCACAAGTCAACATGATTTATTTGTTTTTCCTGTTCACCCTCCTGTGTCCCCTACCCCCCCTGTCTTGCAAGACTTTGCGATACGGAAAAACAAGAGGAACCAGAAACTGGACCTTTCGTCCTCCCCTGGCCCTGGCCACAGAAAATATCTGGTGGTGCAGATAAATAAAGACAAAGAAAAGTGGCTCCCATCAACCATGACGAGCGGGAAGGGAGGGTTGCGGGCGGGTAGCATTGGTGACTTGATGGATGATGTATGCGACCAGGTGTTTAATTTACGAGGAAGAGCGACAAGGCAGGGCTTCCCAAAAGGGGGACACAAAAGTGGGCTGACTCTGCCATGAAGCATCTGGTTTTTTGGCCCGCACCGCCAATGATTGGATTCGCATCTCGACCTTTTGCCGTCTGTACTTTCTTTCGTCTCAGTTTGCGCGGACGAACAAAGGAAAAGAAAAGAAACATGGGAAGAGGAGGAGCACCCTGAATCACGCGCTCATCGCAATTGGATTTGGGTATATCAGGTCAGATAACGGATGAGACTACCTGTGAGGCTAGACCGCATGCGTTGCGCACGCAACAATCTCGGCCTATTATCTGATAGACTGGACGCTATAGCCAGAGAGACGAAAGCCGGGATGGGATGGGGATGTCTGGACCGCTGCGTAGCTGGACGTCGACTAGTAAAACAGGTGGGGTTTTCCGGATGGGCGCTTTTCTTTTCTCTTCTTTCTTTTCCTTTTTTTTTTTTTCCTTCATCGTGACGCCGTGCGACAACATCGCAACATGGCGGTCTACCGGCCGGAAGCCCGCATGGTGTTGGACACTACCTTAGCTGCCACCATAAGAACTTGCACACAACAGGTATGTATGCACAGCTCATCGGGCCGGAGGGGATGGTATGATGCAAGACCGATGTGGATGCATATGGCGGCCTGCAGTGTTGCCGCAGCACGGCGTCAGCTGTTGCAACACCAGCCAAGACGCCCCCACACCGAGCCAGCTCGCCAGGCTTTATTGCGTGCGGGGTTGCCCGTGTTGACGTTTCTTACGAGCTGATCAATGGCAGTTATCCCCGCATCTTGGGCGAATACGAGGGTGTGGTGGACCCGGCAGCTGCGTTGTGGTGTGTGTGCGGGCGAGCTGTCTCCGGTAGTGTCTCTTAATAGGGAGCAACGAGCAGACGAGGTCGAATGCAGGTTGGTCCGTTACAGTTAAATACCATGCACCTCGCACCTTGCACACCTCCAAGATTGAGTCTTTCCCAGAGCCCCAAACAGCAAGCACCCGCCGCGTTTGACAAACAGCCCTAGCCCTGTGTCGGAGACCGGCTATTGCGCTTGCCCGACGACGGACGCATCCATGTCAACATCCGCTTATCGCTGCCGGCGTCATCTTTTGTGGCGCTCTCTGCTTTCCCGCTAACTGTGTGCTAATTCGCTGGCGTGCCACCAGTGCGCTCGACCAATCCGGGCATTTGGCTCAAGCTGCCCAGCCAACGGCGTCAGGTGGGGGCAGAAGTGTTGCTTTGAACAAGCAAAAAAAAAGAAAACCTTGGCCAATGGAAAGCGTTGCAGCGGACAAAAAGCAAGGCATTCCATTCCAGCGCACTGATGGCGCAAGCCGGAACTGATACAGCTGTATGGGCAGGGATTTAAATTGCTTTTTCTCCCGGAAAACCTGTGTGGACGGACCTCATCCCTGACTGATACTTCTCTCCCTGTGACGTCGACCGCCTGGGGGTCATAGCATCGCCGGCTCCGAAAGTCCCGCAGTTATTTCTCTCGCTGTTTAAACGCGGACGGGCGCATGATGTATAACTAGTTGGCCTTCGTGGAAACAATAGCCTTTTCAGTCCCTGTCGTGGTTCCACGGCAGGAGAAACGACACTCTCGTCTGCCCGTTTGCTTTCCTTGACCATCCCTTGATGGGAAAGTAACACACGCCTGCGGGTTTCCAGACCGTTAGCGTTTGGCGCGGCGTTGGCACAGGGCCGCTATCCCATTCTAACAGTCGCCGTCCAAGAGGCTGGCCGTTGGCCCAGCCCTTACAGCCTTGCTGGATCGCGGCGTGATACATGTTTTGCTGTTGAATGTGCTCCGTGGACAGGCTGTTCAGTCACAACCCTGAGAGTTGGGCATACGCCCATCCGCTTCTCGAAGCGCCTTCTTTGTGGAGACTGGCCACATTTACCTTCTGCCATTGATGCCTCCTCTTCCGAGGTTGACCCGCCGTGCTGCGTCACCAGGGCTGGTGGCGTGGCTCTGGCGTCGCAAAGTAGCGATGGTTCTGATATCTAGCTCACACACACAATACCTTGTCGCAGCCTCGCAGCAGCCACTGGTCGGGTCCAAAGGTAAATTGGGCGAGTTGGTCTGAACCAATTGTTCAGGTGTAGCAACAACAACAGACCAACAAAGAAACGAAAACAGATGGACGGTCGTAAAAAGGGGCTCTTCCTCGAGCCTACCCGTTCGATAATTGACAATCGAGCACGCACCTCCTGTTGCGGGCTGGCAAATTAGTGACCCTTGCGTGTGCACCGCCCCCTGTAGCCGTGCTGTGTGCCGTGCGTCTTGAGCGGCCTTCCCCATAGGCCAGACCCGAATCGTGAGCCCCAGCCCAGGAGCTCAATCGACCCCAGCGACCCCAGCCCTGGAAGTGGCACGTTCCAGCTGATGGCGCTCACCTAATCTCCCTCCTCCTTTTGGCTGACCAGGTGCCGGTTTCCACAGGAATGAGAATTTGCTGGGGCGGAGAAGGCGGGCGCCCTAACGACGGGCGTGAAGCGGCGACCTGACGAAGGAGGCGGCCCAGACTTCCTCCACCTTTTTTTCCCTTCTGCTCCAACAGCCAGCGTTCTCAACTTTCACGGTCCAGATCTGCCTAATTTTTTGTGACAGCACGAGTTGTCTACCTATTCACTCCTTTACCAACATTTCGCTCCCGGCCTGCTTTTCGCACCACCCTAGTGCATTAATAAACCATACCGACTTTTTGAATCCTCATCCGGTCTTGCGTCTCACCTCGGCCCAGTCCTTCTTTTCTGCACCAGCAGGCGCCAGTGCGAGTCCAACGGCATCCAATCATCTCATTTCCTCGACCACCACCACCACTCTTTTGCGCCCACCACCTCGACCGACGCCCTCCTAGACTCGCACGCCCGCCAGCACCAAAACCTGGCGAGCCGGAGAGGGAACTCTTTTCGACTACCACGACAACCCCATACAACTAATGCCATAGAATCATCACCAAAGTCCGATGGCGAGCACAATGACCATGTCGTCCACCTCGATTTCCTTCTCGAGGCAGCCTGATGTCGTGGCTGACAAGGTGCTGAGGAGGGCCGAGCTGGGAAAGGTTGGTCACTTTGTTGAAGCCTGCGCCACCGCTTTTTCCTTCCCCCGCCAACTAACCAACCCTCGCAACACCAGATGGCCAGGAGACTTCAGAACAGCCTCGCGCTCGCAAAGTTCAAGACGACGCACGGCCTCGAGGAGCTGACGCTCGACTCGCTGGAGCCGAGGTTCGAGGAGGAGAGGCGACGCCGGCGCATGCTGGCCGAGGGCGACATGCTCTCCGACTCGTCCAGCAGCAGCGCCTCTGATCTTCCCTACTACCCCACCTCGTCGTCGTCGGCCAACCGCGCCCTCACGAGCTCGCCGCTCAAGGCCACCGGGCCCGTCTTCTTCTCGGACGCCATCGGCCCCAGCAGCGGTGGCGGTGGGAGCACCGGCCACCACCGCAAGCGCACATACATGGCGACCTTTGACGGCGACAGTCGGCAGCCACCGCACTACGCCATGTCGAGCCCCAGCAAGCGCTTCCGCGCCTCTCCCACCCCGCGCAGGGCCGCATTCAACCCCGCGGCGGCAGCAGTAGCAGCCGTCGGCGGTGGGAACCTGGACCTCGGCTACGGCGGCTACGGCGGCGGTTCGACCTGGCGCCACCACACCAACAACCAGCTGGCGCAGTCGTCGCCCATCAAGCCGCGCCGCCAGCAGCACTTCACGACGTCGACGGGGCCCGACGTGTCGCTCTTCAAGGGCTCACACCGCATCTCCGAGGCCCTGGTCGTGTCCTCACCGCCACCCATGAACTACGCCGCCAACCTGTCCGACGACGACGACGACCTGCTGCCCGCGCACTCGTTCGCGCCGCAGCACGGCGGCGTCGACCCGGACGCCTTCGACGACCACAGCGGCGCCGCGGCGACGGCGGCCGCCATGCGCTCCTCACCGCCCCAGACCCCACCGATGCGCAACAGGAGTCTGGCCCGCAACAGGGGCGGCAGGAATAACAAGAACGGCGGCGGCGACGACGACGGCGCGCAGCAGGACGGAGCCTCAGGCAACAACGGCAAGACGGGCGAGGACGCGGCCGACCTGCTACTATATCTCGCCGCCTCGCCGTCACCAGCCACACGGTCTGCGGCGAGACGGGCTGCCAGCAACTTCTCGGCGGCAGCAGCGGCACGCATGGACCCGCCCTCTACACCGCCACCAAAGATGGGCGGCGGCGGCGGCAGCGGCGGTGGTGGTGGTGGTGGGATGGCGCTCCCGTCGTCCATGATGACGACGCCCGGAGGCGGCAACCCGTTCCCGGCCACACCGTCGTTCCAGACGTTCGATTTTGCCGACTTTGTCAACATCACGCCCAGCCCGGCGCCGGTGCAGAGGGGATTCAAGACGCCCGTCGTCCTACCCGGCGGCGCTAACGGCACCGGTACCGGCAGGACACCGATCAGCGAGACGAGGCGGCGGCTCACGTTTGACGAATTCCCCTGAAGTTGACTACTTGAACATGTTTTGCCGGGGCGGGGCCCATGATACCTTTGGCTTTTACTGTTTCTGATATTTCTTCCTGTCTTTGGGTGTTCTTTTTTTTTTTTTTCACTCATGTCTATGGAGTAACGTGACGCGATATCGTCTTGGTCTTTGGGAGTCTTGTTTTGTTTGGTCTGCTCTTTTTTTTTTTTTTTGTCATCCAACACCTTGGGGTGTATCTCAATACTTGGTATTCCTCCCCAGAGTCAGCTGCTCTGGGTTTTTCGGTCTTGTTTTGTCATAATGCATAGTGCGATGAGATGAGATGGGAAGCGAAAACGATCAATTGGGGGAGGGACGTGGCGGAATGGGGTTGGTTTGCGAATCTACCTAGGCTGTTAGGCTGTTTTTTTGAGCCATTGGAGAAGGGCCGTTGAGGCAACACCTTTAATCCTTGTTCTCAATACGTCACTGAAATGTTTTATCTAACTTGCAAACCAAGAAAGTGTGCGTGTCATACATCTGCCCGGGTTTGTTATATAACTTCCCAATGGCAAGAGGTTGGGAAGCGTGTCATTAAACGCGCCACATAAAAAAAAAAACCGCGTTCCGCGTTCCGCGTCTGCATCCCGCGTCACCGCGGCAGGAAGCGTGACGTGACATTTTGGTGCGTCTTTGGCGCGTGCATTCCCTCCGACGGGGATGCGGATGCGGGGAATGCGCGTCCAATCAAACAACGACCGCCATCGATCTCGATCGTCGGTACTGTACCTGCGCCTTGAGAGCTGCCCGCTGGCCAATGAACGGCTGAGTATCGGATATGACTTGCGTTGGAGGCTTTTCTTAGCCCCAGGTGCTTTCATGCATGCTGCGAAACTTGTTTGCATCTGTCCCTAACGTCCGCCCCGCCCGTCATCATCGCCGGCAAAGCCCAAAAAGAAAAGCAAAAGTCGTGACCATGACATGTTCGTTTTCCCTCGAACAGGGCGATTTTGCCGGCTCGCCCCGTCTGAGGACTCTTCCCCTGTCTACGGTTAACTGGCGATCAGCTCCCTTTTTCCGCTCTCCCCCCCGTTTGTGGATGCCGCAGATGTGAAACGGGTGCCGAGCCGACGGCCCATCCAGCATTCCCAATTCCCCTCTTTGGCTTAGACGCCCAGCCCGAGGGACGGTTTCTGCTTTCCCATGGTGTTGGTTGGGGTCCTGGCAACCGGCGGCCCACCGATCCGATCTGAGATGGCTGGCTGGCCATGGTTGCCGCCAGGTGATGCCAGCTGCGAGAACGATGAGATAGATGCGTTGGTGCTTTAAAAATAAATAGAAAAAGAAAATAGATTTCATACCCATCTCCCTTGCAGATCAAAACGAGCGTTTGCCTATGTGTACAAAGCAGAAAGCCCATAACTCCCTCCCCCAGACGCCCAAATAAATATCCCATCGACCCAAAATAGAAAACCGACCAATACCACTTCCACCGATTAGAAACGCTTGCCTCATCCTCCTCTCATCCACCGACGCATATCCCCGTCCTCCCGCAGATCCCTTGAAATGGCCTCGTAGCCACCACTCCTGGGAAAAATAAATCCACAGTAAAGCAATAACGCAGAGCCCTCGGAAACCAAACGAGACGGTGGTTCCGGTTATTCTGGCAGAAACCGGCACGGTAACTTTCGCACAACAAGCAACCAGGACAAGGGCAGAAAACAAAACGGTAGCAAAATCAGGGCCTGCAAGCCAGTATTTTTCGCTTCTGGAAAGCAACGGAAAAGACGCCTATCCAAAAATAAACCGCCTCTCCATCGCCATTTTTGTGTGTGTCGTGTTTTGTGTTTATGTATGTGTGTCTGAAGTGCGTGCGTGTCTGCGTGCTTTGCGTGTATTTTTCCGTCCTCGTTTCCCTTGCACCGACCGCCCACCCAGAAATAGGGAATAGAGTAACAACAGAAGGCAAGCAAAAGATTGAGGTGCCCCAGCCGCGTAAATGGTAGGGCAAAATCGTGTCCAAAAACAAATATAAATGAGCGAGAGCTGCGGCAAGGGGTATGGTGCGCTCTTCCACCCGTGTGTGGGAATACATATTCAAGAAAGGAAAGGAACAGAAAGAGAAAAAGATCATCGTACTCGTACAAAAACTTTGTGATTAACCGAACCACGGAAAGGAGTGGGAAAGGGTGCTTGGTCATCACGTTGCTCTTCCTTTTTTTTGGGCCACAATCCCTCCCATTATCATAACGCTTTCCCAACACCCACACTCTTGACGCTCCCACCCCTCTCGATGGGACTGCTGGGGTCGTGCCGATTGGCGGCGGGGCCGACGTCGGGCCCGGGGTCACTCCAGTCGCCCAGGCTGCTGATGCCGCTTGAGTACTTGGACGACGAACCTCCGC
>GL876968.1:93053-117079 GCA_000193285.1 Magnaporthiopsis poae ATCC 64411
AGGAACCATATCAGGAACGCGATGAGGGCGAGGAGCAGCACACCGCCCGCGACGCCACCCGCCACGGCGATGGTTGTGGCGCTGGGGCCTCCGCTCTCCTGCGCAACCGGGTTGGTCTGCGGACCGTCGGTGGCGTTGCCCCCTGTTGCGGGGACATCACTCGGGTTCGGGGCGACGCCGATGGTCGTTATCAGGGGAAAGCTCCCCGTGGGAGAGCTCTGCACTGCGGGCGGCGTTGTATTGGGCGCCCCTGGGCCCGCTGGAGACGAGCCGGCTGACGGTCTTGCAGCGTCGGCCGGGGGAAGGGGAGCCGTGGCGGCTGTGGAGGGTCGTGGGTTATCAGCAGCTATGCTAGACATGATGGGCAGGGCTGGGACCGGCGCAGGTGTCTGGTTCTCGGGGATGACCGAGAAGCTGGCTATCGATGTGCCAACAACCGGCGACGGTGGCGGCGCCTGTGCAGGGGGATTCTGCTGCGACGTAGCGCCAGCCCCGGTCCCGTCCCGGCCACCAGCTGTAGAGCTGGTCCCTTCATTGCCTCCATTTTGCACCTCGGACGGAGTCGAGGTGGAAGCTGGCGGCGTTGGGATCACGACTGGTGGCAGAGGCGGCGGAGCTGGTGGAGCGGATGATGAAGAGGGTGGAGGAGCTGATGGAGCTGGTTGGGCTACGGGTGGTGTTACTTGTGCGGGTGGTGGTAATGAGCTCGAAGAGGTTTGTGCTGGGGGTGGCGGCTGTTGAGGAGGGGGTTG
Organism: Magnaporthiopsis poae ATCC 64411; assembly: GCA_000193285.1. Classification (NCBI taxonomy): domain Eukaryota; kingdom Fungi; phylum Ascomycota; class Sordariomycetes; order Magnaporthales; family Magnaporthaceae; genus Magnaporthiopsis; species Magnaporthiopsis poae. The sequence continues at coordinate 93,806 of GL876968.1, forward strand.
TGATGAAGGTGGTGGCGGCGGAGATGGAGGAGGGGGTGGTGGTGATGGTGTTGGTGATGGGGGCGGTGGTGGTGGTGGTGTAGGAGGAGGAGGTGGTGATGGTGATGGAGGCGGTGGTGGTGCAGTAGTAGATTCCGTCGTACTGAATGTCTGCTGCGGCGGTGCTACATTCGTATTCCTGGCGGGCGGCGCGGTGGTCTTCGCCGTCGTCTGCTGGGGGCGTCCGCCGTTGTTGTTGTTATTGTTGTTGTTGCCGCCGTTGTTATTGCCTCCGCCATTATTGTTCCCGCCGCCATTATTGTTCCCGCCCCTATTGTTGTTGTTACCACCACCATTGTTCCCTCCGCCGCCACCGTTCCTAGGGATTGCGGTACACCTCTTGCCGTTGAGCTGGGTCAAGAACGCCCCCGCCGGCAGATTTCCGTTGGACATGTTGGCCGGGTGGCCGTCCAGGAGTCGGGTCGAATGTTCGAACGGTCGAGTGTGTAATTCGGTCGAGTGCTCGGAAGAATCGAATCGTGTGTAAATCGGTCGTCTCTGTCCTCAGACGCCGCGCGTTGAAAGAAGGTGTTGCTTTGTTCTGGCGATTCCAGTCGCCCTTGTGTGGAAACGAAGGGTTGCGCAAAACAACAGGAAAACAAAAAAAAAACTGCGCGAGAATGCTTGCCAGAAGAGGAAGAAGAGAAGAAGAGAAAAGGAAAAAAAAGGGGCCTCTGGGGCCAGTCAAATCATATCGCGATCATGAATATAATGCGAGGGGAGCGGCAGCAGGCAGACGATGAAGCAATTGTTCTTCGCTGCCTTTAGCCGCAGAGAATGGAATGGGCCGAGTTTGATGCGGAAGAATAGAGGACTAGATCACGAACCCGCAGCCCAGGGGCGGGAAAGGGAGATAGAGGGAAGATGGATGTGGGCGAGCGAGCGAGGAGGAGTAGGGTAGGGGTGGGTGGAAGGGCGAGCAAGCGACATGGCAAGACCCTGGCCCGGCCGTTCGCCCAGAGTTGGCAGGTCCCGATAGGCCGCCTCTCCATGTCCTTTCAACAGTCGACGACCTGACCAGGGGCAGCCCCTCGGCCAGGGGTCCCGGCCGGCGATGGGTGCCGAGCGAGGTGGTGGTGGGGGCACGGGCATTGAGACTTGAACAGCGTTGGTGGAGGGGGCCTGATCGTTGTTTGATGGGAGGCGACAAGCGGCGCTGATTGGCTGTGGGGCCACGCCAAGCTGGCTCATCCCTCACAGCACGTCGGGATGCCAGCAGAGCGGGGGTGCCCCTGTGGGGACCGACTGTGCAGTAGCGCGGTTGGAGAGCCGCATCTGAGGCGATGTGCGACCCCACTTCTTCCCCAACTGGGCGCCCAACCCATGCGCTCGGGTGGGGCGTGGGGCTTCACCGGGCGCCGGCCGCCCTTGTCCTGCGACAAATCTGAGGCACGAACTTCCCAACCGCCAAACCCCTTGGCCAGCCGTGCTGCAGCCCTTTCGCCGACGATGCATGGCTTTCGCCTCTTTTGTGCTTTTGCGTCGGGCGCATCACGACGTGTTTGCTTCGACAGAATGGCCGACAATTGATTGATATTCACGTCCTGTGTGGGTTAACGGATGAATAGGTATAAATTTAGGACTTCCATTTGTAGTCTGTGCTGCCCATCGACTCGCCGCCACAGCCTCGCCCCCACCCTCAACTTTTCCCCATCCCTTGAGTCGGCACCCCCCTTTTCCTATTATTGTCTCTGGCCCTCTCTCGCTAGCCGTCGGCTAGTTGTCGGCTGCAACGAGACGACGTCCATCCCAATAAAAGAAAGTCTGGAATCTCCATCACAACCTCTTTGGGACGCACACAAGACGCCCGACAGGCACGAGCGGGATAGCCTTCCATGGGCATGCCTGCCCTGCGCCGCGAAGATCGGACGGGGAGGCGATGCGTGCCGCCCTTTTCTCAACCTTCGGGCGGGCCATCCCATCATCAGGCCAGGGTGAGGCAGTTTCTCCGCGGCTGCCTTGCCCGTGGCTGCTGTGATGTGTGAACGTGAACCAGCCTTCCTCCATACATCGGGCTGCGCCGCCTGCCTGCACCTCAGGTTTATGACGCACGTTTTGGATCCGTGTTTGGTTTCGTTGGCTGCGATTTTGCGGCGTGCGCCTTCTAAGCTTTCTAACTTTAATAGTAAGGTATAACGAGATGTCGACGTGCCTTCCCTACAAACCATGCTGCACGCACGACTACTTGGCAGCCGTCGTACATCGTGTCTTGAGTGCCCCCGTCGTATTTCCATTCGATGCCCTCATCTGTTTTGTTAAGCTCGAGACGGGCATTGGTGGAACAAGCGGTCGGAATAAACAGTGGGGTCGCACTGCGGGCCTGGCCGGTCCAAGCGTGGAGGATGATCCCCGCGGCCTTGGGCCCTCCCTGGCTCGTCATGAGCCCTGTCCTGCCTACTGCTACCATGCTCGACCTCCACCTACGACTGTGCCATCAGTGCTATCTGGCCATCGGCGCCGGCGGAGACCGGCTTGCAACTCATCGGCTGTTCCCTCGCTCTCCCATCCAATCAAGAGAGGCGTCAAGCTGGCCGACTCAGCCTTCCAAAATTCTGCAATGCCTCACAGACGATGGAGAACCCACACGGCGAGGGGATCATCGGCATCACGTCAGGCCTTGCGCTCTCGATAAACTCTGCGCACGGCCTGGCGACGGGCAGTGTAGCAACCACATATGTACACCGCCGTCGCGATAAGACAGATGAAATCCACCTCACACAATATGTGCGTATCGGTATGCAGGTGATGGATTTTGCTACGTCTATATGTGTCTGGATGTATCAGCACGGTTCTCAAGGCTGCGCCATATTCCCGACCTGCTCCTTGTCGGATCCCGCCTCCCTGAGACGTAGGATCTTGGGTGGAAATAACCCCATTCTAGAAGGACCTTTTGGTCACAGGGCTCCGATTGGCGTGCGCGACGGTAGCACTTTTGGTCGGTTCCACTTCCTGTTTCCTGGAGAAACACAAGGCGTGGAGTCTGCCAGAGCAGCAGACATGGGTCACCGCCGCCGCCACCCCTGGGCATCGGCTGTCGAGTAAGGTTGATCTGCTCTTCCGCATGTATCTTTTTCTTCCTTTGTTAGATGCAGCTCGCGAAGGGCTGACTCCGTCCCCTGCATGCCCGGCCGACAGCTGTCTTGTCTGCTCGATTTGGCAGCCTGTGAGGTTGTGCATTTCATCCGAGCATACGTTTACCCAGGTAAGATGGCATCAAACTGGTGAAAGGGAGCGAGAGCGGGGCGTGTGGCTTGGCTATGGATGGAGGCAAAAGGGGGCCGAGGCGCAGATACGGGGCTCGAGTCGGTGTCACCGGGCCCCTGGGACCTGTCTATAGGCTCCATGCTGCCATTGTTTTTCGCTCTCTCTTGGGAAACGTTTGCTGGCCTGCCACGCGCGCCGCGCACGGCCGAGAGGAGACTGCACAGATAGGACCCGTCCGTATCAAACACGGGTAAATCCCGATTGTAGGCGGTCTGTTGCTTGGTATGGGCCCATGGGCCCATCGGCTCTCGGGTCTTTTTTCACAACGACCTGGGCCGGGGTAGAGAGCCGACGGCCGTTACATCGCGATGCTCGCTTTTCTTGTTCCCGCTTGGGTGAAGACGCGGATCAAATGCGAATCAGTGCCCCAAAATAGGGAGCCGAGCCGGAGTGGAGTGTCTTCGTTTTTTTTTTTTTCTTTTTTCTTTTTTTTTTTTTTTTTGTTCGGGGAGGCGACAAGGAGGGTACCCAGGCATGGCAAGCAGCGCACAGACGCGAGACATTTATGCTTCTGCATTGGGCTGCAGGAAAGGGGAAAATTGAGAGCAGAGCAAGCAATCTTGGCTGTGCATTTGTTACCACGTCGCCGGGCCAAAAATGAGGGGAAAGATAGCAAGTTTGTGTTCAACAGAGCGAAGTCCAAAGTGGGGCTCTGTGCTGTTCACGCTGATCAACAGTGGCAGCCGCATGACGCTAGGTATTTTTTGGCTTCGGCCCAAAGCATTGGGCTCCACCACCGGCTGGAGGGTGGACGCCTTCCCCTCCCCTGGGTCGGCAGCCTTTGATTGCTGGGCTGCCATCGAGGACGCCGTTCCATCTTTGCTCGACGCCATCCCTCGGGGCGGGGAACCTAAGCACGGTTCGGTACGTTGCAGCTCCTGGTCTGAGGGAAGCCAGTCCCAGCCATTGAGAGTCGACAGAAGCTCGACTGCACTACCACCAGCGACAACGGACAACGTGACGCTGCCCCGTTTCCCTGGCTCCCTTCACAGCACGCTCTATCCGTCGCTCGCGCTCTCTCTACCTACCTAGTCACAGACCCCGACCCCGCCTGTCGCCCCGACCCCGCCGGCCTCTTCCCCTTGACGGCTACCTCAAGCGCCCTGTCAGCTCTGCTTCCCCTGCCAGCATGTTCAGCGCGATAGCGTACGGCTTTGGTGAGTTGTGCTGCTCTCTTCCATGTTTTGTGCATGCCCAGCCAGTCTGTCAAGACGACCCAAGAGCACGGACACTTTGGTAGCATTAGCACGACGCACGCATCCATGCACCAACACACATCTGGATCCCTTCGAGTTTATGTTGGCTTTGGCTCTTCTCCTCTTTGGACTCTTCCGATATCTCTGATCTGTCTGGCCGACTCCGAGCCGAACCCATCGTACCCGTTTCAGCCAAGCCAAGCGGCAGGAAACGTGCTCACGGATCGAGCATCCGGCTGTCTGCATTGTCTGCATATCGGCGCTGTCATCCACTCTGTCACGCCATCTGCCTGCCCGTCTACCTGCCGATACAGTCGTTGCCTCTGTCATGACCCTGGGCGAGAATGTGAATGCATGTTCCCCTCCCGGTCAGCCCCGTTTCCTGTGCGAATGCGGATTGGTTGTTGGCTAGTTGCTGGCTCGACATGATTGGCCGGCCCTAAGGTTCCTGTCTGATCGGCCTCGGCCGTCTTCCTGCGTTCTTCCTTTGCCTTGCACGCCCCGGATCCTCGCCGGTCCGGCCGTTATGCCTCGTACTTCGTTACTGACGACCAAGGTGGCACTCAAGCTCCTGTTCCCCCGCCTGCCAGGCGGCCTCAGGATGTCCCGCCTCCCACGCCAGTCAACCTCCCCGGCTACTGCCCGCGCGTGATCGACGATCATGATGGCGGCGACGGCGCCACAACGTCCCTGATAGCACTGCTGCAGACCATCATCCGCCCGACCGAGGTGGATGACAGGCACTTCCAAGCCCTGGGCGTCCACGTGACTCCTGACGTCGACCTCGGCGTCCTCGTCCCGGACCCGGCTGTAGTTCCCGATTTCGCGGCCTGGGATAAGCTGTCCTTCGCAGAGGCTTGCGACTCCAACCAGTCCACAAGAGTGCGCCTCAACAACGGCAACATGTCCCCAGGCGTCCAGGTCTATCACGAGCGCATCAGGGAGCTGAGCCACCCCAACGAGGCCGCCTTCATGACGGTACGCCGCGTGAATTACGGCCCGGGCCAGCCGCAGGCACGCCTGGGAAACTCGTACGAGTTCTTCCGCCTCTTGGAGACCTGCGCCAGCTACTGGGACGACACGTCGACCCCTCCTGAATCTGAATCCAAGGCGACCAAAGAACACGATCCTGATGGTTCTTGCGGTGACGCCGCTAAGCCCGTCGGGGCCAGGTACTTCCGCACTGGTGCCGGATCTGCGATGCCCCCTGACGTCCGCGTCAACCTTGTAAACGCCTTTGTCAAGCTGGTCGCCTACGACTTTGGTTGCAATGTGAACGGTTCGAGAGTTGAGCCGCGGCTGTACCTCAACTTGCCCACGCTCCCCGCGCCGGCGCCAGACGAGGTGCCTGCAGTCGTGCCAGGCTCGGCCACCACGGCCTCCAGCAGTCCAAGCGAGCCGAGCGCCCCGCCTGCCGCCAATCCGGACGCGGGCTCCACCACGCCGCCCGCGATTCCAGGCCGGAGCAGCTATTTCGGCTCCGCCTGCCAGTTTGTCTTTCGCATGCCAACCACGCGCGAGGAGGCGAGAGCCGGAATCGCCGACGGCCCGCTCGCTGCCGTATCGGCGCGGCACACGACCAGCTTCAGCCCCCGCGATTCTTCCGACTCGTCCAATGGCAGCAGCGACAAGGAGTCCGTCATGGACATGGCGCGAGAGATCGTGGCGGCGCTGTTGACGGCCCAGCACCGCGCGCGGGAGGGCCGCGCTGAGAGACGCGTGGGCTTGGGTGCCTGGTGGACTACGCGGCGGCGCTGGGGCGGCGGCGAGGGAGGGCCCATCGGGCGCGAGGTCGACTCGAACTCGGCTACTTCGACCACCACCAGCACTAGCTCCACCAGCACCACCATCCGTCTCCGCGCCAGCCCTGCGGTGGCATCGATACTGGCCACTACCGCTGCTGACCCCGGCGATGAGGCTGTCGAGCCGGGGACGACGCCATCTGAAGGCAGTGACCCGCCCACCGTGCCGCCTCCAGGCGACACCGCCGCCCTACCTGCGTCGGTCTTCGCTCGGCGCAAGAGCCCGCAGCACCATCCGGTGCCGTCGCTGTCGAGCCGTCCGCAACGGTCAAAGGCTCGGCGGACGACGCTGGCCATCTACGACAACTACCGCATGGTGCGGCCGCCTTCGTCGTCTTGGGACAAAAAGGTGCGGTACAGCGCCATCGGTCGTGAGCCGGGAGCCGACTACGACGACGTCTTTGTCGTCAGCGCCGTGTTCCACCACATTTCCATACTGCGCGTGCGCGTGCCCCTGCGCCTGCTCCGGGTGCTCGAAGGAGAGCCCGACGAGCGGCGTAGCGACGGCGGCAGGAGCTGGGGCAAGCTCGAGGTCTTTCGCAGCCGCTGGTTCGACTTCTTCCTCCCGGACGACCGCATCGCGGCCATGAAGCTGATCTGGGTCATGATGGCGTACCTCATGCGCAAGGGCGACGACGTCGATATGAAGATGGATGGTACTTGAGGGGCAAGGGCAACCGGGGGGAAAAACGAAGTATTGATAACGCATGCTTTTCTCTCTGGGTCCTGTCGCTTTATCGGCGCCTCGACTGGACGGTCTGGAGTAAGGAGGCATAAATAGTACTCCGGGTCATACCTAGCGCATTGCTTCTGTGATCGGATTTTATGCTAGTAGTCGCCTAAAAAGGGCCGACATCGTGACTACATGATCAATAGCAGACGTTATTGACTGCTCACACTGTTCCGTGAAGACAACCTAGGTGCGATGGACGCGATATACAAAATCGACATTTTAGGCGACCACCCTTGATGCGCCAAACCAATTACCAAAGATTAAAATCCCTCTCGGCCCTCCCTGAGAAGAACGCCTCATTTACCTCGGGGAAGTCTGGATAAAGCTGCATGTAGTTGGCGCCCAAGATTCGGAAGTCGTCCGGAGAGCTGCTTTCCTCGATCCTGCGCAACATCGAGCAACTGACTGTGCCCCTGAGGACGCACGCCAAATCCCCTTCCCTGGGTAACGTAGTGATGGTAGTAACCTTGGTCTCGCAACGCTTTTGAAAGGCGAAGAGGGATCCGTCCTCTGCCAGAACGTGAACATAGTCTTGAAGAATATTCCGAATGGCCATGCCGGCAGCTTGAGCGGGTTTGCTCGGGGTCGAAGGGCCAGGCTGGCAGTCGAAAAAGTCCACTGCCGACGCTATCTGGTCGACGGTGCGGGGCGGGAACATGCGCGTCGCTCCCGAGAGGATTTCGAGCCATTTTCGAAGAACTGCTTGTGGCGACTCGCGACGCAGGTTGGCCGACGAGCGGATGAGGCTGTTCAGAAATTCAGACCAGTGAGCGAAGACGGCATGCAGGCCATCGTCGCGGAGCTGGGCCCAAGGGTCGGCCGGGACGGCAGGGTCCGAGGTGGGGAGGAACACGGCGAGAACATGGGCGAGTTCCGAGCCTCTCGCCGTCAGGCACCGCCCGTCAACAGACAGCTTCGTGATGCTTTCCGTCTGGGGCGGTGCAGGTTGCGGGATGTTGAATGCCGGCACCCAGGACGGGCACCCCTCCAAGGAGCCGACGCCGAAACCCAAAAGCCCAAGGTGGCCGATATGCCGGACGAGAAACTTGGCGTAGCTGAACGCGACCTCGGCGAAGGGGCATTCATAGTCCGGTCGGAGGTCGGGCGGCGGCGGCACGGGGAGTTTCGCCATGCCCAACATGCTGTAGATGCGGTCTCGGGGGTCGTGCGACTCCCGCATCCCGCAGAAGCGCTGGAGCATGCGGAACAGCCGGGCCGCGAAGCGTTGGAGACTGCGGTCGGTCCCATGTGCAGCGTCGTTCGGGGAGTCGTACATTTCCATTTCCACCTTGAAAATAAAACGAGTCATGAGAGCGTGCAAGAGGGGGTCGTAGCCAAGGCCTAGCTCTATACTCTTGTCGTTAAGTTTTTCGTAGTAGTCTGGTTGAAGGCACAGGTTCCTGAGCCGGACCCTGAGGGCGTCGAGGTGGAAGGCATTGGCGTCGTGAAACCCCAGCAAGAACAGAGGTTCGGTGCTTGCCAGGACAACTTCTTGGGTAGTCCACAGCCGCCTGGAGTGTGCCAAAACCGACGCGACAAGCAGCTCCTTGACGATGCCCAGAAACTGCACGGTTTCCAGGGCCACGCTAGAGAGGTGATTGATCAACACCTCGTCCGGGCCGTCCGGGGCATTGTTTAGGTATCCGGTTAGACCCCGCGAGGGCCATATTATCCGTGCGAGAGTGGCAATAATTGACACCCAGAAAACAAACCCTTCGTAAAGCCGTTCACCCGGCATGGGAGTCGGCGGCCACACGATGACCCTCGACGCGTTCGAGTAGATGTCGCTCATACGCGGGACCTGCTCGGACCGCTCCGCCAAAGATTTCTGGTTGATGCAGATCGCGTCTATCCACAACGACGCGGTGACATCGAGCCAGGTGTCGCTCACACCCTCCTCGTAGCCGAGCGGCCGGGAGCCGGGGCGTGCTCGGATGTGGTAGAGCGCGTTCCATAGGCTGAGCGTCACCGGGAAGTCTTTGCCGTCGAGCAGAACGTTTCGGGTTTCGGTGGCATCGCCCCAGACGTAGGAGAGGGCATAGAATTTTGTGCTGTCGTCTAGGGGCGCATGAAATAGCTCGACTTCGATCTTCTGGTCGTTTCCGCCATCCGTTGACGGCTTGAGCTTGACCAGGCGGATCTCGTTGCCTTCCAGAGGCTGGTAGGTGATATTTGTCCCCTGGAAGGACTCCATGGTGTAACTGCAGCAAGTACAGGGTTCGATCGCGGGCGTGGAGGCGAAAATATTTTTGGAAGGTGCGAAGGGAAAGTTGAAAGGAATCCAAGCTCAAGGAAGGAAGGAAGGAGGCAAGAAGGTCTCAACAAGCTGGGCAATTGTGCAGATCTGCGGGCTTAGGCAGCAAAGCCCCGCGGCCGGCCTCGTGCACTGTGACGAACCCCTCGAATGGACCTGGAGGAAAACATTGGGCGAGGCACACCCGGCTGGAGCCAACCATCGGGCAAGGCAGGAATGCGGCTGTTTATTGGACATGAGCGAGCATGTACCAAGCAGGCTCATTCGCGTCCACTGTCCACAACACAGGCATGCCCATTTTGACCGAGCACAACCTTCGACAAGTCGAGTTCAAGTTCCCCGGTCTACGAGTCTGAGCGGTGCTGCGGAAATGCAACACCAGAGAATGTGTGCACGATATAAAGCCACGTACCCAGCTCCAGGGGCGCTCGCGAGTGCGGGTTGACCGCATCTAGGTGGGCGCCGCCGCCGACGACGACGACAACTCTTGCTGGACCGGCTCTTGGATGATGACGCTGTTCTGCGGGAAGCTGCGGAGCACCCGGGGGCGAAACCCGGCGTTCGCGGTCTTACCGTCTGGCAGAACGGATGCGAGTCCTGAGTGTGGCAGCAATGACCAGGCCCAGAATCCCCACCCTTGTGATTGCGGAGTATGATCGGTTCGGCCCGCGATGGAGATATTGCATACAGCGGCCCGAGCCCACATCGGATGGTCTTGCGGACAAGGGTCAGGGGAACCCAGTAGCCACTGGGTTGGGATTAAATGCGTAGATCTATCAGGTTTATTTTGTGTGAATGCGTAGATCGGGCATAACACCTCCTCATTCCCAGAATCTCCCAATGGCTGCACTCAACTCGCCCTTTTCTCCGAGCTTGTTCCTGATACGCATCAGCCACAATGGAGGCGGCTCTGGCCGCCGCGGCTTCGCTTAGACGACAACGCGTCCGGCACCTTTGCCCTCTGAAAGTGTTCAAGGCCTTGCGCCGGGCCCTGTCACTTCTCGGCGCCTCGACTAGACTCGTCTTTAGGGACGAGGCATAAACGATACTCTGGGTCCATGCCTAGCATTGCCTCTATAGGGATTTTTTTTTTTGCTAATGGAGAAACGGCCGCCAACATGGTGGCAGTGTGGTCATTGGCAGACGCATCGCTTGCAGAGACGACCTTTGCGCACATTGTTCCGTAAAGACGCGATGTGGCTTGTTCTTGGAAGCAAAATACTGCTTGAGAATGCGCAACGGTATATACATTATGGGGTGTTGGGACGTCTCCTCTTAGCCACCTGTGGGTGTCGAACCTGATTTAAACCACCTCCGCCAGGTTATGCGTCCACCTAACATGGGCCCTAATGAGGAGAAACGTTTCATAAACCGGCTTGTTGGGACAGATAATATCGCGCCTCCACTTGACCGTGGATCTTTGGCAGTGGTGGAAGATGCTCGCAAAAGTCGCACCGCTTCATCTTCGTATCTGTCCGCTGTCACACGGTTGCGCGCGCATCCCATGCTAGATCTATGCTGATAATAACAACGGATAAAAAAGACACGCTGAACACCATGGCTCGCTGCTTGTCGCGCGTCGAATACCCATGCGGACACCGTTTATAACGGCCCATCGCCTTGTAGTCATAGTCGGCCCGGAGGTCGCTGCGAAATCTTGCGCACTCGCTCGTTTTACAGCTCCAGCCGCAGCCGCAGCACTTCCACTTCCTTTTGGCCTCTAAAAGCCGTATGCGCCCGCTGCGGCAGTTCCGTCTGCTAGATGACGACTCCGGCTCCGAGTCCGACGACTCCGAATCCGTGTCCGACGAGTCCGGGTTCGACGAGTTCGAGTCCGACTCCGACTCCGACTCCGACTGAGGGGCAAATAGCGCGGCCAGGCGCCGCGGGGCGGCAGCCTGTGATTGGCGCTGGTACAGCTCCGTCAGGACCGAGATTGTGCCGCGGCGGACGGAGCGCGAGACGTCGTGCAGGGTGCGGTAGTTTGGTGGGAGACTTTTCTTGCCGTTGATGTGGTCGAGCAGGAGGCTGATCAGAAGGTTGTCGAGCCGGATGCGCTGCCGCAGGAGCGCATTTTGTGCGATGACTTTTTTTTTTAATGCGAATATGTGGTCGTGTGTCAAAAACTCCGGGCTAGGTAAATGGGGTGAGGCTAGGTACGTAGGCACTGACCATCTCCCCTTGCAAACTTCGGACCAAGTCGCCGAAAGTCTCGATCGTACGTCTCCTTTATGGACCGGCGGCCGTGCCTGAGCGACGCCTCAAGCGCTTTGCTTTGCCCACCATCTTTGCTCCGGTTGTCTTTGCTGTTGAAGTGCTTGACGACGCGTTTGCACAACTTCTCACCCAGGGGGTACAGTCCAATAATTCCGATTACAATGCCGGCCACTTCGGCGCCGGACATGTCGCGGGTGGCGCCCCTGCCTGGGAGTGTAAGTAGCCGAGCTTTGTGGACATGAAAGAAACATGGAAGGAAATACCAGGTCAGGCTGCTATTGCAAATGTACCTATATATGTGGTGGTGGGTAAGCTTGTGACCCGTTTTTGGCCCCATTGCTGCAGGGCGTTTCGGGCTTTGTTGGCATTGCGATTCTAGCACGCCATAGGTCACCTCAGCCGGGCGGGAACGCGAGGCGGGCGGCGCCTCTGCGGTCAGCGCCCAGTGTTTTGGCGGCTGATGTAGGTGTGGGGCCGCGTTCTCGCCGCAGCTGTTTGGGCACAGCAAAGTGAGGCTGGATACTATCTTCCGTACGCATCAAACAAGCGGCTCTAGGGTGCTACACGTGGCTGAAGGCCTCATCTTTATCCTGTTCTCCCGTCCTATCTCCAACCAAGCAGCTATCAAACTCCGCTCCGTGGCCTCGTCATCTCTCCACGTGTATGTACTATCAGCTGAGGCTAACCGTCTGCCTACCCTCCCAAGCCAGGGCGCAAAGCAGATCCTCTGTGCTGCCTTTCCACAAAACCGCCTTGTACCGGCGGACATGCGTGGCATTGGACCAGGCCTCCGCAGGCACCAGCGCAGCCGCGGTGACGGATGCGCGCGATTAAGCTGGCTTCCAGCAGGACCGCACCACAAGCGCGAGATCAGGCCAGGCCTGGTGCTCCCTTTGGAAATCCGACCACTGTCAGCCCCGTTCATAAAGTAGGCCCGTTACGCCGTTATGTTAAATAACGAACGCTTGGTCTCACTACAAGCACAAAGAAAAAGAGAAGCATGAATTCCTCTATTTGACACAGCTTGCTGAGACTTGGATACGGAAGATGCGTAGATGAATCTACTTTGTAAACCTAACAATCACTTTGTAAAGCTAAGGGCTTGGCTTGCATATTAGACGAACCAAACATGCCACCGAGCCCTTGCGAACGGATGGTTGTGTAACCCGCTTTTGACGGAAGCAACCCGAAACAAAAGAGGAGAAGAAAAAAAAAGAGACCTGGAAAACATGAGACAAAAGGAAAGCTATGAAGGCCATTTTCCCATGCGACTGACTGACCGCTAGCTTAAAGTAACTACTGCCCAGGCAGGGAGCCGATCTTGGAGGAAGAAAACGGTCTGGAGTTGTAGGACCACCAACAAGGCGGCGTAGGACTTAGACATGGCGGTTGTGGGTCTTCCCCTCCCCCTTCCGCCCGGCGGTCCGCTCCAAGATCTGGGCCAGCTTGGGGACGTCGGCACAAGACTCCTGCGGGGGCTTGCCGGTGTTGCAAGACTGGAGACGCTTCCAGTTGGCGGCGGAGCTGAACCAAGTGGAGTCGCATTTGAGCTGGTCCTTGTAATAGGATTTGCCCCTGTAGCAACAGTTGAGCTCGTCCATCCGGCCGGGCGTGGAGACCGGCATTATTGTAATGGTCATGGTGTGGCCGTCGGTTTCTTGTCCTACTGCTTGCTGATCTTACGGGTTGTCATATTCATGGGTAATAATACACTGGTTCGTCATGTTGCCGCCTTATTGGGGCGTGAATACTGATTCGTTTGCATACAATATGGCGGAGTCATTTCTCGACGGCGGTCTACCCTTCTGGCTCCGTCGGTTCATTCAGTACGCCATAGCGAACCTTGGGTCTTCTGCTGCTCCTGATTCTACGGAAATTGCCTTGGCCTGCACTGTTCCTGCCTGGTACTGATGCCCGGGATAGTGAGGTAACAGCATCTGACCTCATCCACCTTTTGCACTCCGGGCATACAGCAGTGCAAACTAGAGATATTAGGACGAGGGTCTGGAAAATGGATTAACCCGTGGGGGCACCTGGGGCCCTTGGGGGGCGGGAATCTGAGGCCGGGGCGCCGGGCCTTGCGCTTCGGGGTATCCTCATGCCCCTTATTCGGCGGGATGGTGTCGTCTTATATGACCTTGGTGGCCGGGGCAGCCGAGGACTCCCCAGCGGAGGATTCGGGGCCGGGGCGCGGGGCCTGGCGCTTCTGGGTCTTCTGCTGCCCCTGATTCTACGGAGATGTCCTGCAGCTGTCCTGGCTGCTACGGATGCTCGGGCCATTGGTGTAACAGCAGCTGAACTCGTCCGCCTTTTGCACTCCGGCCTTGCAGCAGTGAATGGCATTGCCATAACCACGAGGATCTGAAAAACGGGTTAACCCGGCGGGGCAGATGGTGTCGTCTTGTATGACCTTGGTGGCCGGGGCGGCCGAGGACTTCCTAGCGGAGACAAGGCAGGCGGCGGCGGCGATGACGGCGAAAACATACCTAGCATACCTGCCTACCTAGATTTAGGCTTTCGCGAACGTATAATGTTACCTATCAAATCTCCATCTTCCCCCGTTTTTGTTCGACCTTGTTAAATTGTTAGTAATTAACCCTCCTTCCTATTAAAAGCCCCAGCAGCATTTTAAAACCATGCGTCAGGAGTGAACCATTTAATAGACCCCACAGTTACAGCACACACCGTGGGTTTGAGGGCGAAACACGGCCAGGCGACATTGTTTCTTTTCTTCTCGCACGGTAGGTACAGGTAGGTAAGGTAGTCACATCATGGCGTGAGCAAACCTATTTACATAATTTCTATTCCAGGCGACCCGAAAATGGGCTCATGGATGGCTGCTGCCTGAAAGGTCGCCACGGTACATGCATACCAACCCCCACCAGCAGGCGGCTCCCTATGCAGGTAACGTTAAAGCAACGGACCCGGTCAAAAGGTCCACGGGAACCCAACGTCCGCCAAGCCTGCAGGTGAGATGGGCCATCTAGGCACCAACATTAATTACCATACATACCTGCCGCTGCAGATTCGGGGTCCACCCAAAATTTTCTTTGGTCCTTTCTTCACGCCTCCCCGTCACCGCCTTGGACGCCCACCGCCATGATGACGAGCCTAAGTATTAACCGTCTGATGTGAGAAGTCGGCCCGGCTGCTACACCACAGGGTGGCCGACAACGAGTACCAAAAAGCAACAAATTCGCTCGTGGGAGCGCAACAAAAGGAAAAAGATTGACAGGCACATTTAGCCACTGGCGGGGTGCAGGCCGGTAGGGTGGTGGTGTGGCTTGAGTGACAGCGCACACGCCCAGCGCTTGCAACCCTACACATATCCTTGCCATCCTCCTGTTCGAGCCCAGTGCTTCTCCTCTTTTCCGTCCTGGCACCTGACGCGTTATAACGGCGCACTACATTGCCCACCGTCCCGCATCTCTGCCTAGTTAGGTCTAGGGCAAGGCGGAGGCCCCTTTTTAGGAAGCATAGGGCTGAAGCTGAATAAAGAGGGCTTTGTGGCACTGCTGATTGCAGGCTGGCTGAGAGAAGAAGGCGGAGGGTGGGTGGGCGGTAGTGCCGACCCCCTGGGTCTGGGGAAGCCATGACGGAATCCAAGCTTCTGTTGGTGGCGCAAGCTCTCGGGGTATGCCGAGCGTGAAGATCCACCAAACGGGCGCTAGACACTCCATTCCTAGTCCGGTTAGCATTGCGGTGGAGGCGGCGTATCAGAAGCCTCGAAAGTGCGTTGAAGTTAGGTGATGGGCTGGTCAATGATATGCTTGGACGTTGGTGACGTTTGATCAGCTCCCTTGTCCGTGCAGCCCGGTGCTAGACCTCGAGGAAGGACTATATGTCCCCGACCGCACGTGTGAACATTGCTGACCGATGTTGGTTCAACGAGGTTCCATGGGAACGGGTCTTTCTGTCCCGTGAAGACGGCCCTTCCCAGTACGTAGGGTTTTCACCAGTGTTTGCTGGGCGGCTATTTGCTGCTATCCACACTTGGGACGAACTGGTGGAAGAAAGAAACACGGCCGACTACTTCGTGACGGGCCAGAATGTATCAGCAGTTGGGGCGTAGGACCGTCTATGGGAGCGTGAGTGTGGCTGGATCGCCAACGCCGGGCCCTAACCCAAAGAAGCGACCGAAACACATCACCGGGTCCTCTCTCGGCGGTCTGCACACCAAAAGCAGAGCGCCAGCTGCCCGGTGGTGGCTGCGGTGGGCTTGTGTGACGTGATGGGGGAGGGCAAGGGAAGGTGGGGGTCTGGGTAGATGTCATGGACGAGGATGAGGAGGCAAACCGACTCTTGCTTGACCCTGTGGCGCAGTCGGGCCTTTGGGCGCCTGCTTGAGAGCCAAGCGAGCGGCGGGGAAGCAGTCAGACGGCAGCAGAGGCTGAGCACGACCGAGCGGCAAGGACGACGACGGATGCGTCCGGCTGCCTTTCGCCTCGACTGCGGGGAGGACAAAACGGGCTAGTGGTCTGCTGGACGACGAGCTGGGGTGGGCGGGGCCAGGCTGCATGGGGATGCCGTCAAGTCTGGGTCGAATGGAACGTCGCCGCCGCCCATCTGTCAGAGAATGCGGGTGATGGGATATACGATGTGACTTTTGGGCGCGAACCCTTGTCAGAACGAAAGGGCGGAGGGCGGGAAGGGGTTGAGGCTAAACCAAGATCTCGCCACGCCGGTCAGCAAAAGCGGACAGCCAGCCAGAGGGCTCATCGACGGGGAAATGTGGAACCCAATGGAGTCGTCCCGAAGAGTCGGTGTCGGAGCTTTTTCCTTTCCCTGTCGTGGTGGTGTGTGCCCCTATAGATCTCAAGTCTGGTCGGGATGACATGCTAGCGGCGAGGCTGTGCTGATGGTATCAAGAGAGAAGGTATGCGTGGAGTCGGCGATGCCTCGATTGGCCGTTGCCAATGCTAGGTGTGGGGAAGAAACGTAAACAATAGAGTTGAAATGCAGGCATCATGTAGGTGTGGCATCCATTTGTCGAAGCGAAAGCCGACGTCGGAGCGACAAAGGGCCTTTTTTTTTTCTTCTCCTTGCTGTTTTGCCTAAATCTGCCCATAACGACGATTTGCAACTTTGCAAAGGGCCAGCCCCAATCCCAGTTGGGAGACCGAGAGGAACAAGGTAGTCGAGGGGAGCGAGGGGAAAGGAGTGTAGCATTCGGCTCTCCTTTTCGGAGAAGCCGCAGCCTGAGGGCAGAGCAGCGAGCAGTTGGGTGTTCTCTATTTTGAGTCTTGCTCGATTGCTCGTCTCCCTTTTCTTTGCATGGCGTAAATTGGACAAGGCTGTGTTATTAGGACTGCTCCCGGGTCGTGTTACGGGATTGCTAATTTCTCTCTCGGAGGCTTGCTTGCGGAGTCGTGTTTCTCGAGTCGTCGTCGTCGTCGTCGCGAAGGCAATGCAAAAGACGGAGCCAGAAACGAGGAGGGTGTTGTTGGAGGAAAGTGGGCATGTGGGGCATTCTCGGGATGCGTTGTTGTTTCAATGTAGGCTCAACACGTGCGTCTGCGTTAGCCCGCATCCGGACTAGCGGCTGCAACCTGCTGAGTTCTGTGTTGGCCGTGATTGGCCCAGGTCGCAGAGTGGATCCTGAATCCCTGTCTCCAGCTGTCGCCCACCCCGACGTTCTTTCCTACTTGGGAGCTCGTGCATGGCCGAAATGTCCAGCTTCATGGGCGAGTGGTTTTCTTGCAGTGCTTGCGCATTTTTCTATCTTTCTGCCTGAGCCACGCTTGAGAGGGATACGGCCCTGGCAGCGGATTTAGTGTCTCGCGCGATGGCGCTGGGTCTGGGCCTGACGCTTGGACGTGGCGCATGGCTTTTTGAGCTGCACAGGGTTCCGCGGGGAGCAAGGGAGGTTGACGCCCTAGGATACCTGTCCACGCTGTCGTGCCAGACGTCCGTGGCTGTCGTGGCCGCGTGGAGTGTGGTCTAGCCTCACGCCCTAAGCCTCTAGCCACGAGGTTTGGTCTGGCGCTTGCGGGGGGAGGGTAAAAAGACCGACCCGACCGATGGATAAGAACGAGTAGGCCACACCAACCCAAGGCAAAACAGCACGCGAGAAACAGTCGGCGGATGTTAGATCCTAGTTCAAATCGCGCTGACTGCCATGGCTATGATTTCCAGTCATGTCTTTGTCAGAGGTAGTCTCACGAGCACTCGAGATGAGGTGGGCCTGCACAGATGCGGAGGAGACAGGAAGGCTCATCGTTCGAGGTAACACGCAAGAATAAGGATGGAAATACAAGCAACAGGAAAGCACTCAGTTTGAGACTGCGAGCCGGCTGGGTCGCTTCAGCTTTGCTAGCGGCATCATCATGGTACGATATTTCGCCGCCGCCTGAGGCACCAATCCCATTTCGCTGTTCCGTGAATCCGGAAGAGTGGCAAGGTGCGAGATTGGCGACCGCAATGGCGCACAAGCGATGCCTTATCAGGGAATCACCTCGGTCGGGCACTGCTGCTCGTGTCAGCTCTTCCCAAACGGGAGAGTGTTGAGGACGCCAACTGGTCCAGCCACAGGCTGGCCCATGCCCTTTTGCTTAGCGTCTTTTTCAGCCTTGTGGCAAGTTGGCAGAGTGTCTCCGAACGAAGCAACATATCGCGCAGGTAGGCTCACCCATGCAAAGGCCTTCTGCAGGCTCGAGGGCCGCAGGTGTGGGATGTCTTGAGCTGCAAGCTGCAGTGAACCCGGGTGTGGTTCTGGCGGCGGTTGCAATATTCCTTCGTATTGCCGGTATTGACACCGTGTTCGTGAAGAGTCGGATATGTAGGTACAGGAAGGAGATCATCCCAATATCACAGATGGAGACATGGGATATCGTGACCCGAAGATGGTGTGCACACCGTGCCTTGAGATTTGCATCCAACACTGTCAACTGTAGACTAAAATGGTACGGAAGCACGGTGCGGATTCTGGGGCTGATCCTGGACAGGGGTTGTAACCGCATGCCGAGTCTGGACCGTTAATGTCAATCATGGCCAATGTTTACCGCCTGATTTGGCCCTCATAAAGGGCGGGAATAACCAAAGCCCGAGATGAACAGACTGGAGAAGCGGCCGTAAGGGCAATAGGCCAAGACAGCCGAGGCCAGAAGAAGCAGCGCGTAAAACTGCCTCCTTCTTCTTCTCCCTCTAGCGCAATCAAGTCAATTCGAAACCGAGCTCGGGGGTCGGTTGCGGCGGCGGTGCATACTCTTGCACCAGAGGCGGCGCTGTCATGCTCTCGGAAGCGAGGCCAGACCTGCATCGTTTCCGCTTGTTGGCCTGCCTTGTTTCGGGAAATATTGATAATTGGCGAGGGGAGTGCGGTCGTGGTCGCTGCGCGTAGTCGAGGGAGGTCTCCAAGACGGACTGCCCTGACCGCTCCCAAGCGCCGTCATCTGCGGCTTGTGTTACGGGCGTCCGACTCCAAGCCCCAGCCGCCGGCAGCACCGGCGGTTGCTGAGACGGTTCACGCTCCGTTTTCTGGTTGCATCAGCCCTTTTTGGCTGCAGTTTGATCCCCCCAATCCCAATGTGGGTGGACCCGCGGGTGGAGAAGGCGACTCCAATCGGTCGACCGTCGCTGCCAGACTTGAACGGGAGCAGCAGCAGACGCGCCTGCCCTGCCCGCATGTCAGCAAAGCAAAAAAGCGGGCATGCATCGATGGATGGGGAAGGCGAGAGGGAGAGCTCCAGCTCCGGGACCCGCGTCGCCGTGCTCGCTTCTGGTCCCACGCCATCGGTCCGTAGCTCGAGCGGGAAGAAAGAAAAAAAAAAAAAAAAAAAAAAAGAAAATAAGCTGCACTCCTACACACACGCCCCTGCCAAATATCACTTTCGCTGGCGTCAACCCAGGCCTCCTCCCCAGTGGCCATCCTCGTGGCCTTTTCGCTGGGCTTCCGTCCGCCGCCTTGCTTGCATATAAAGCCCCCCGGAGCTCCCCAGCCTCTGTCGATCGCTTGGGTTCGCCCTACCCCACCTTCGCGCCTCCTCAAAGCCATTGCCTCTCCTCTCTCGCCTAGCGCCTGTCTCCCGTCCTCGAGAGCTCCAGCTCCAGCAACCCAGCTGAAAACGGACCCTTAGCCAGCGACGACCTCTATATCCTTCCCGACGCCAGCAGCTGGCCCGCCTACCAATCCGCCTCTCGTCGACTCCCACAGCCCACGACGTTGTGTCGGTTCGTCCGGCCATGTCTACATACTCGGGCCAGGGCTACCACGGGGGCTATCCGGCCCCACCTCCGGTCCAGTACTCGCCGCAAAACTACCACTTTCCGTATGAAGTCCCGCCTGCTTTTGCCGGTGTTGATGCCATCGGGGTGTGTGTGGCGCAATGGCAGCGCTGTGCCATGACGCTACCCGTTTCACCGCAATCCTTGGGCCCTGCTGTGGCTGACCGGCGTTGCTTCCCCAAAAATCCTGCAGCACCCAGCAATCGTTCAACGGCTACCCGCCTAACGGCCAACCTTCCCCGAGCTTTGCCTATCCGCAACAGCCCACATCCCAGACCTACAGCGACTTTCCCCAGGTACGTCTTCCAGCCAGCGGAATCCGGGTAGGGTCGCCCCCCCGGGCGGCAATGTGCCGGCGAAAGCGGGGATGAACGCTAAATAGGGAAGCTAATCGTGCTGTGTCTGATTCGCAGTCGCCACAACAGTATGGGTACAATCAGCCGCAGCAACAATCGTCGCATTATGGGAGGCCTGGTAAGTCCCCTCTTGCCGCCGTCCCGTTTCCCGCGTCCCGCGTCGTCGTCGCCGCCCGCCCGAAAACACAACCCCGAGGACAAGCGGAGCTAAGACGGCACGGAAATCTAGACATGCCGAACGCAGGCCCCAACGCCTACAACATGAACCACAACAGCGGCCCGGCGCCCCCGCCCTCGGCACCCCTGCAATTCCCCGACGCCCCTCAGTCCTACCAGTACCAGTACTCGCAGTGCACCGGCAAGAGGAAAGCCCTCCTGATCGGCATAAACTACTTTGGCCAGCGCGGCCAGCTGCGCGGCTGCATCAATGACGTCCGCAACATGTCGGCATATCTGGTCGAGCACTTCAGCTACAAACGCGAGGACATGGTCATCCTGACCGACGATCAGCAGAACCCTATGAGCCAGCCCACCAAGCAGAACATCCTGCGCGCCATGCACTGGCTCGTCAAAGATGCCAAGCCAAACGATTCGCTCTTTTTCCACTACTCTGGTACGTTCCGCCTCGCTCTCCGCAGGGGCCCCAAAGGCCAATCACTGACACGCTTCTCTTCCTCGACAGGGCATGGAGGCCAGACCAAGGACCTCGACGGCGACGAGCCCGACGGATACGACGAGGTCATCTACCCAGTCGACTTCCGGCAGGTAGGCCACATCACGGACGACGAGATGCACAGGATCATGGTGATGCCGCTACAGGCTGGCGTGCGGCTCACGGCCATCTTCGACTCGTGCCACTCGGGCACCGCCCTCGACCTGCCCTACATCTACTCGACCCAGGGCATCCTCAAGGAGCCCAACCTGGCCAGGGAGGCCGGTCAGGGCCTGCTGGGCGTGCTGACGTCGTACGGCCGTGGCGACATGGGCGGTGTTGCCAGCAACATTATGGGCTTTTTCAAAAAGGCTGCCAATGGCGAGGATGCCCACAATCGCTCTTTGGCCACCAAGACCTCTCCCGCCGATGTTATCATGATCTCGGGGAGTAAGGATGACCAGACATCGTTCGTATACCCCAATTTCCCCCCTTACCCTTATTTCACCCTTACTTGCCCTGCTTGAGCCATTATATCCGTCGATTTTGCTTGTGCTTTTCTTTGTGCGCAAAGATTTTGTAGAGCTTTCTTTCCCTATTCTGTCTTCTGTCTTTCTTCTATTTCGAAGCCCTGGTCTTTAGGCACGCGTTTACATAGCGTGGAGTTGGGGAGGCAACAAAAAAAGGTCTGGGTTTGTCACATGTACACAGGAACTGGTTGGGCACACTTGGTGGCGTTCTAGCTACTGCACGTGTGCTCGTCCCCTATTTTTTTTTTCAGCGCTCCAGACCAAAATCCGGCCCGTTTTGCGGCTGGGATTTTGTGTCTGGGGCGACGGGTCACGTTGGATGGGTTGTGTCAAGGGCTGTTGGCTGGGGTCACCTTTTTTTGCTTTTCTCCCGCGCACCTCTCATCAACAACCGCCTCAAACGCATGGCTGACGCTTTCCAACAGGGCCGACGCAAACATTGCATCCCAATATACGGGGGCGATGTCCTGGGCCTTCATCACGGCGCTCAAGAAGAACCCTCAGCAGAGCTACGTCCAGCTCCTCAACAACATCCGCGACGAGCTGGCGACGCGCTACACGCAGAAACCACAGCTCTCGTGTAGCCACCCCCTGAGTAAGACCGTCCGCGGCCCCTGTTCCCTTGAAAGCTCCCATTCTGTGGTGCCTGGCGGGCGGCGCCTCGTTGTGGCGGCGCCGCCCAAGGGTACTCAAAAACAACACAGGACATCCTTTGACTAACCGAGACTGTTTGCTTCTGGCACACAGACACGGACCTCCTTTTCATCCTATAATTATCCGACGACGACACCGACGTTTATAGCGTGTAATGATATGGGCCGCCGGCGCGCGGCCGCTGCTAGGTGTACATGAGCGAAACCATAATGGGTTTTGAAAAAAAGCAAAACTCGGAGCACAGCGCATCTCAAGGACTGACGAACCACGAGGGGCTCTTTTTATCTTCTTGCAACTGACGATTCTCCCTGTCCATTGTCTGATTCATCCAGCTCATGGAGAGGGAAGGACGACGAGACTGGCGGAGTCGGGTTTATGCATCGGACGATCTCTGGGGCCTGGTGTATGTCGATTTGACCATATGTCAGGCCTCACGCGAGAAAAGGGATCTGTTCTAGCGGGTTTGGATACCATCTCTGGATTGTCTATAATTCTTTTACGTTGGATGAGCATTTTTGGCTGGCCAAGCAGACGCTTCCCACGAGAATGACGAAAGAGGGACGGTTAACGTTTTAATTATGACTGGATTGGAGAACAGACGGCCGGAATGTTCGGCGATACAAGAAAAACAAATATACATATCATGAATTCTTTGGCAAAGCTCTCGATGCAAGGGAGCAAGAGACTGACGGAAAAACAAAAACCAGAAACCACCTAACCTGACCGACATAAATCGCCAAAAACGCCAGCCGATGACCGAACCCCATTGGCTTCTTTTTTCTCTTCCCTTCTCCATGTCTCTGTTTCCCAAAACACCTTTCCGACGATGATTTGATGCCAGGAAAAAAAAGGAAACAAAGCCAACGGTCGTGATGGGGCAGGGTTTATCCAGGTCTCATGAGTATTCTCTGTCCAACATTTCTCCCGACAAAAACAAAAAGAGAACGACACCCTGCTTGCCTCCAGAGAAAGAAAATTACCGAATTAATAAAGAATAGGGTGGCCAGGGGTGCGCGGCGCAAGACAGACAGACCAATGAGACGCGCCGACACCTCTCAGAAGGGCAAGTATCAAAAACAGGGTTTGAGAAACAAAGTTTCAGCCAGCTCAGCCAGCTCAGCCAGCCAGCCAGCCGCGCGGGCTGACTGACAGCACAAGGAGGAGCACAAACGCAGCGGAGGGTATCGAAAAGCCAAGAGAGACAAAAAGGAACCAAGTCGTGAAAACCAAAAGCAAAAGGCGCTCGTTACTCAAGCCCCGAGGTCGATACTGAGCGTTGTCGTCCCGCCCACAGGCCAGCCGGTAGCGCAGATGCCGCCGCCACCACCAATAGGTGCGCTATCGTCATCAGCGT
>GL876968.1:117574-133383 GCA_000193285.1 Magnaporthiopsis poae ATCC 64411
GCTTGAGCTTGCGCCGGGGCGTCTCGGCCGCGGCCTGTGCCCGCTCCTTCATGCGCCGGCTCGGCATCTCGGTCTGGCCTATCGACTGGAGGATGTTCTCGAGCACCCGGAGGTCTTGCTTGTTGCTGTGGAGGGAGCAAGAAGGTTAGCTTTTGTCCTTTGTCTGGCACGAGTGTATCTGTGCTGGGAAACACGAGTAAACTTACTAGGCCTTGGCCTTCTCCAGCTTGGCCTGCAGGTACTGCTTGCCCAGCACCGCGTCGGTGCGGAACTGCACCTCGCGCTCGTACCGGGCCTGCATCCACTCGATCTGCTTGGCGAGGCCACGGATCTCGCGCTTGTGTCGCTCCCGCTGCCTCTCGGCCTTCTCCACGATGGCGTTGACGTCGACCCCGCTGTCCTCGGACAGCTGTTGTTCGTCTTGTTGCTGCTGCTGCTGCTGCTGCTGCTGCTGCTGTTGCGCATCCTCCTCGACTTCAAGCTCAGCCGGCGCAGCCTCGGGCTGGGCCACGGGGACACCGCTGTCTGCTAGCCGCGCGAGCTCGGCGTCTCTGGCCGCCAGCAGGAGCGCGTTGGCTACGATGGCTGACTCGGCCTCGTCCCTGGCCCTTGCCAGCTCTGCGTTGCCGACCTCGAGCTGGCCGAGCTCGCGCCGCATCTTCTCGGCCTCGGAGCGGTAGGCGGCCCGCTCGCCACGAACGCGCTGCAGCTTCATGCGCAGCGACTCCTGCGCCTTAGTCAGCTCGTCGACGAGCGTCTTCTGCTCGCGCACTTCGCGCTCGAAGGCGGCAGCTTCCATCTGTGCCTTGCGCAGCAGCGTGTGCAGGTCGCGTCGCTCCTCGGTCGTGACCTCGGTCGCCGCCGTGCTCACAGTGCCCGTGTTCTCCTGCATCTGCTGCTCGAGCGCGGCCGCGTACTGGTCGCGCTCGCGCCGGTACCGCTCAAGCTTGGTCTTGTACTTGGCGAGCGTGGTCTGCGCCGCCACCGCCGCCTCCTCAGCCGCCGCTCGTGCGTCCTCGAGCTGCTGCTCCAGAGCCGCCGACTGATCCTCGAGCTCGCCGATACGCGCTTGCAGCTCCTCACGAACCGTCGACGAGCTGCGCTCAGCCTCGCGCAGTGCCTTCTTGAGGTCCTGCCCGACTTGGTGGGCAAGCCCCAGCTGGCTGCGGAGCTGGGCAAGCTCCGTCTTGTTGCGGCCGGCCGTCGGTGTGCTGGTCTCGACTGTGGGCGACATCATAAGCCGCGACATCTCGGCCTCGTGCATCATGCGTTCCAGGTCCGAGATCTGGCGCTTGAGGTCGCGCACCGTGCTCTTGTGCGCTGCCTCACGCTCCGCAAAGTCGCGCTCCTTCTGGCGGGCGTTCGTGAGATCCTTTCGTAGTATCGACAGGTCGCTGTTGCCCTCGATGTTGTTGCCGTCGCCCAGGATGGCAAGCTGCGCCTCGTAGTCGTCGACGCGGCGCTCTAGCTCGCGGATCTTGCGTCGCGCTGCCGTCAGCGCCTGGTTATCGCCGGACTGGCGGAGCTTGGCCTGCAACTGCAGCATCTCGTGCGTCAGCCGCTCCTCCTCGGCCGCCGCCTTGTCCATCTCCTCGTCGAAGCGCCGCTCGACCTCGAGTCGGTGCTCAGCCAGCTGCCTGTTCTCCTCCTTCAACCGGCGCACCTCGTTGTCGAGCTTCGTCTTGGCCACCCGCAGGTTGATGCGTTCTTGGTCGAGCTCGAACGTGTGGTCGCCCCTCTGCTTGGAAAGAAGCAGGAGCTCTTCCTCGATTTCGGCCCGCTCGGCTGCCAGAACCATATTGTCCTCCTTGAGGCGCCGCAGCTCGCTCTCGAGCTTGGCCTTGGCCGCGACGATGTCGCCTCTGTGCTGCTCAAGCTGCACCGTCTGCTCGCCCTGTTGCCTCGCGATGTCAAGTTCCGCCTCGACCTCGCGGAGGCGTGCCGCAAGCGCCTTGTTTTCATCCTTCAGGCGGCGGACTTCGCCGTCCAGCTTCGTCTTGGCGGTCCGGAGGGCAATACGCTCCTGGTCAAGTCGGAAGGTGTCGTCGTTATCGTGCTGGTTGGCTTGCTCCAGCTGGGCCTCGACCTCGGTGAACCGGACCGCCAGGGACTTGTTCTCCTCCCTGAGACGGCGCACCTCGTTGTCGAGTTTGGTCTTTGCCGTGCGTAGGTCGATGCGCTCCTGGTCGATCTTGATGGTGTCGGCACCCTGCAGCTTCGCCAGCCGCACCTCGCCCTCCAACTCGTCTCTCTCGGCCTTGGCCTCGGCGAGGGAGGCCCGCAGGGAGTGCATGTCGATGTCGAGACTGGCCAGCCGGTCTTGTAGAGCCTGCTTCTCTTTGGTCGCCTTGGTGAACTTGGCCGTCGACTCTGCTAGC
This sequence comes from Magnaporthiopsis poae ATCC 64411, assembly GCA_000193285.1. Lineage (NCBI taxonomy): Eukaryota > Fungi > Ascomycota > Sordariomycetes > Magnaporthales > Magnaporthaceae > Magnaporthiopsis > Magnaporthiopsis poae. Next base: position 119,953 of record GL876968.1, read on the forward strand.
TGCGCCTTGAGTCTCTCGAGATGCTCGGCGTTGTGCTTGGCCACCTCCTGCGAGACTGACGTCTGCTTGCGGGTCGAGTCGGCCACGGCGGCCTGCAGGGTTTTCAGCTGCTGCTTGAGGTCGTCGCATTCTATCCTGGCCTGCTCCAGTTCCTCGGCCGCCCTCTCCGACTCCTCGTCTAGGGTCGTCTGCAGCACCTCGATTTCGTCCTCGAGACCCTCGACCTTGTCGACCTCGGCCTGGTGGTCGAGGCGGGCCTGGCGCAGCTCGTCGCGGACTGTCGACAGCTCCCTGCGCAGATCCTCCAGCATTGTCTGCCTGGCTTCGAGATCCTGCTGCAGATCGTCGATTTGGCGCCCAAGCACGGCCTCCTCCTTCTTGTGGCGCTGGGCTTCGCTGTCCATGGCCTGCTGAAGCTTGAACTCCTTGCTCGACAGCGCGCCCTCCGCGTCGCGCAGCTTCTCGATGGTGCGTTGCAGACCATCAGCCCGCTCTCTTGCCTGGTCGCGCTCGGCCTCGAGGTTGTGCATCTCCGTCTCCCACTTCTCGCTGTCGTTGTCGTACATGTTGTCCTTCTCGCGGATCTCAGCTTGCAGATCCGAGATCTCGTCCTTGAGGCGCTCGATTTCGTCCTTGAGTTGATCCCGGCTGTTGCGCTCGCTCTGTATTGTGCGCTGCCGCTCCTCCTCTGCCTCCTCGAGCCTGGCGCGCAGCTCCGCAACCTCGCTCTTGAAGCGTGAAGCCTCACCCTTGGACTGGTTCTGGACGTTGCGCTCGATCTGCAGGGCGTGTTGCCTCTCCTGCTCGACGGCAGCCTCGAGCGTCGAGACCTCCCGCTGCAGCCTGGCAACGTCCCGCTGGAGAGATGCCGACTCGTTTGTCAGGGCGTCGTGCCTAGTCTGCAAAAGACTCTTCTGGTCGCTGGTCGTCCTGAGATCAGCCTGCAGCTCCTGGACCTCGGCCGCCAGCGACCGACGTTCGCGGTCGATGGCTTCACGCTCTTGACGTGATTCCTTCAACTTGAGCTTCATGTCGTCCACCTCGTGGCCCTGGGCGTCGAATCGATCCTCCAGAGCCGCGTATTTTGCGCGAGAGTCCTCCACCTCGTCTTGGAGACGAGCGACCTTCTCCTCCACTTGTCTTGAGAGGCCCTTGGTGACAACCGACTTGTTGGCCATCTCCTCCTGAAGTTCCTCGAGGTCTCCCTCGGCACGGTCCTTGGCGTCGACTGCATCCTGAAGCTTGTCCTTGAGCTCTTCGACCTGGTTTTCGAGCTTCCGCACATCGGCCTCCAGATCCTCGATTGCGTCGTTGGCTTCTTGGAGCTTGCTGCTTGCCTGCGCCTTCTCCTCCAGCTCAACTATGCGCCGCTGAGAGTCCTTGGCCTTGTCCTCGGCCGTCTGGACACGAAGATTCAGATCTTCCAGCTCGTCTTCGTGCTGGGATATGATGCGGTCCTTTTCGCGGATGTCGGCCTCGAGGTCTCCGATTTCGTCCTGGAGCTTTTCGGCCTTGTCGTTTTCCCTTTGGCTCTGATCCAGTCGCTGTTGCAAATCTGCCACGTCGGCCTCCTTGGCTTCTAGTGCTAGTTTTAGTCGTTCCAGATCGACGCGCTGGTCCTCGGTGGCGTGCCGTTTCCTGAACTTGTCCTGCATCTCGAGTATTTGTTGCCTGTAGTTTTCCAGGTCCTTCTCGGCCGACGTCAGATGTTTCTTGTAGCGCTGCAGGTCGCGCTGCATCGTGACCTTGTCGACCTTGAGCTCCGTGTTCTCCTTGAGGGCAGCCTCGCTGAAGCCGGGGCCGGCTTTGCGCAAGGCCTCCTCGAGGAAGTGGATCTTGAGCTTAAGGCCAAAGTTCTCCTTTTCGATGCGATCTATGACACTCTCTTGTTCGCGTAGCGATAGCTGGTTCTTGTCATGTAGAGGACTCTTCCCGACATCGCGACGCGCCTTCGTGATCATGGGCGTCGTCACGGTGCTGTCGCTGTCCACCTGGGGCACGGGGGTGCGGCCGACGAAGGATGGGGTGCCGCGCGACGCGCCAAAGACGCTGTTCTCAACGGCTGGCAGTGGCGACAGGTCCTCGTCGATGCGGGCGAGCAGTCCTGTGGGGGTAGATGCGACATTCTCTTTGCCGCTGCGACGGCGCGTAGCGCTTCTCCTAGTGGCCGACTTGAGAAGTGGTGTGAATTCGGGGCCAGCTAATCCGGCGGGCAGGTTGTGACGCTCCGAGAAGGGGGCGCGCTTGTTGCCGCGCGGGGTGCGCAGGCTGCCGGCCTTGCCACCATTCCGGAGTTGCTGCAGCACGTTGGCATCTTTTGAGGGCGACTGGAACGAAACCTCCTCCGACATGTCGAGCTCGGGCTGGCCGTTGAGGTAGGTGGCGTCGCCGAGGTTCGTCCTCGGGGTATCGAGGGCGCCGAGTCCCGCCATGGCGGGCAGCTCGCGGCGCGGGCAAGTTAGAGCAAAGGCGCGTGGTGTGTTGGATCGTAGCGGCACATGAGAAGCAAAAGAAATGCCAAATGAACAAGAGGAAAAAGATGCTCGTAAGTTGTGAAGCAAAGCAATGGATTTGGCGTTTGTTTCTCGGAGGCGGTCTTGTCCAAAAAGAAATAGCGAGCGCGTCAATGGCGGCGCGCAGTTGCGGCAAGTCAAATGGCTGGGAGGTGGGCTGGTGCAGGGGGGGAAGAGCAAGGGAGGAGAGCTCCAGGCGGGCGCGATCAAAAAGTCGCGGCTTTTTCGCACAGAGCGTGTCGGTGGAGTCGAGAGCTTGGGGCTTTTGTTTACATGGTTGCCCAAAACGGAGTAGCGCCTTGGCATGCGCCGGGCAGGGGAGGGGCGACGGTGTGTCCCGCCGAGTCAGCTGACCTCGCGCGCTTTCCTGTTGACGGACGCGCTCAGACACGGTCGCTGCTTAGAAATTCCGCCCCTCGTTTTAATTGCATTTCCAGGACCAGGCAGAAGCCCTTCGCCACCAGCTCAGTGAACCATTCCCATCGCCTTTTGCCATTCAGGCCGCCTTTGCTGTCATCGTATTCGGTAAATTTTGACCCCGATCAAAGTACCTAGGTCATTGTCGCGAACCAGATTGACAGGGAAGAGAAGGGATCCCTCGACGCACTATTCGTCATCGGGAGCCCCTGAGTGTGTGCCTCGGAGACACACACAGGCGGCCCAGCCGAGCATCTCAGCATCATGTACGTTCTGCAGCCCCGAATTGACGCCTAGGCATCACATTAGATCGACTAACCGCACCAATTTCAGGAGCTCGCTGCTGGCAACGCCCGGCGCCAACAAGGAGAATGCGAACGCGCCTGGGCGCCGCTTTCCCACGCCACAATCGATTGAAAGACTCCACAAGCCGTTCAAATGCCCTGGCTCGGCCACACGGCGGCCTGAGGCCGACCGCCCGGCCCGGAAGCGCCGCAAGGTCGACTACAAGGGCGCCGATGACAGCGAGGATGCCGACAAACCGTGGACCAACGCCGATAGGCTCGCTCTCGCGAACCGCGACGCCAACAAATTCCCCGTCTTCCAGGTCAAGGACAAGAGCACCGTCTTCCGCAAAGCCTTCATCATTCCCATGATCAACAAAAACAGTGCCGCCTACAACCCGAACCGGCCCCCTCCCACCCTAGGCCTGAGGCAAGGCGCCACTTTTGTTGCAAAGCCGCTGCATGATCCTAGCGGCGAGTTTGCCATCGTGCTGTACGATCCCACCATTGACGACAAAGCAAAGGTGCCCGCGACACCGGCCGAGAAGCCGGCGGAAGCCGAGGCTGCCAGCCAGCTGGACGCGCCTCTGGTCCACAAGAGCCTGGCTGAGATTCTCGGCATCAAGAAGAAGGTTGAGGGCGAACGTCCACGCGTGCCCGTCGTCATCGACCCGAGGCTCGCCAAAGTGCTCCGCCCCCATCAGATCGAGGGTGTCAAATTCATGTATCGATGTGTGACCGGCATGATTGATGAGAAGGCCAACGGCTGCATCATGGCAGATGAGATGGGTCTCGGGAAAACGCTACAATGCATCACGCTGCTTTGGACTTTGTTGAAGCAATCTCCAGACGCGGGCAAGCCGACGATCCAAAAGGCCATCGTCGCTTGCCCGTCGAGTCTGGTCCGGAACTGGGCGAACGAGCTTGTCAAGTGGCTCGGTGCCGACGCCATCACGCCCTTTGCGATCGACGGAAAGGCGAGCAAGGAAGAGCTGACGCGGCAGCTACGGCAGTGGGCTATTAGCAGCGGCCGTGCTGTCACAAGGCCTGTCATCATTGTCTCGTATGAGACGCTCCGCCTCAATGTCGAGGAACTGAAGCACACCCAGATCGGTCTCATGCTGTGCGATGAGGGCCACCGTCTGAAGAACGGCGACAGCCAGACGTTTACTGCGCTTAACAACCTGAACGTCACGCGGCGCGTTATCCTCTCGGGCACCCCGATCCAGAACGATCTCTCCGAGTACTTCTCACTCATCAGCTTTGCCAACCCAGCCCTTCTCGGCACAAGGCTCGAGTTCCGGAAGAGGTTTGAAATTGCCATCCTCCGAGGGCGAGACGCCGACGCTAGCGAGAGCGAGCGCGCCAAGGGTGATGAGCGCCTCAAAGAGCTCCTCGAGATTGTCAACAAATTCATCATCAGGCGCACAAACGACATCCTATCCAAGTACCTCCCTGTCAAGTACGAGCACGTCGTGTTCTGCAACTTGGCGCCATTCCAGTTGGATCTGTACAACCTGTTCATCACCTCGCCTGAGATCCAGGCCCTCCTCCGCGGCAAGGGCAGCCAGCCGCTCAAGGCCATCAACATTCTGAAGAAGCTTTGCAACCACCCAGATCTACTCAACTTGTCTGAAGACTTGCCGGGGTGCGAAAAGCACCTGCCCGAGGACTACGTTCCCAAAGAATCACGCGGACGCGACCGAGACATCAAGCCGTGGTACAGCGGCAAGATGCAGGTGCTGGACAGGATGCTGGCGCGGATCCGGGCAGACACAAACGACAAGATTGTGCTGATCAGCAACTACACGTCGACGCTCGACCTTTTTGACAAGCTGTGCCGCAGCCGCGGATACGGCAGCCTTCGGCTAGACGGCACCATGAACGTGACGAAGCGGCAGAAGCTCGTGGACAGGTTCAACGACCCCAATGGCAGCGAGTTTGTGTTTCTGCTCAGCTCCAAGGCGGGCGGGTGCGGCATCAATCTGATTGGAGCCAACCGGCTGGTGCTGTTCGACCCCGACTGGAACCCGGCAGCGGACCAACAGGCGCTGGCGCGTGTGTGGCGTGACGGGCAGAAGAAGGACTGCTTCGTGTACCGGTTCATCGCGACGGGCAGCATCGAGGAGAAGATCTTCCAGCGGCAGAGCCACAAGCAGTCGCTGTCTTCGTGCGTGGTGGACTCGGCCGAGGACGTGGAGCGACACTTTTCGCTCGACAGCCTCAAGGAGCTCTTCCAGTTCCGGAGCGACACGCGCAGCGACACGCACGATACGTTCAAGTGCAAGCGTTGCAGGCCGGACGGCAAGCAGTACATCAAGGCGCCGGCAATGCTGTACGGCGACACGAGCACGTGGAACCACTTTACCAACGAGGGCCTCAAGCCGATCCAGGACCTGCTGCTGAGGCAGGAGTGTGGCGAGAACGAGGTCAGCGCCGTGTTCCAGTACATCTCCCACTGATGGTCTGGTTGGGGAATTGCTTCTTTGTAACCTGGATCCCTGAGGGTGTGTCTTTGACGAACTGTACAGCATTAGCAGAGGCGTTTTTGTTGTTTGTTTTTTTAATATAAAAAAAAACGAGATGAGATCATGGCTTTAGATACTCTGACTTTAGAAAATGGCTTTAGCGCTCGATTGTCATTTTATAGATAGGTACATACTCTGCTCGTGGCAACATAGCTTTACTACGTCAGAGACAGCCCGACTGGCCGTGAATGAAAACGCCCTTCCTCCCCGCCTTCCCATCTCAGGGACACAACTTGGCAGCATGGCAAGCGGAATGGGTCGAACCCCACCATACAGCGACCACGGGACGTCACGTGTGAGACAGCCTAGCCCTATCGGGCCTAGACCGCCGGGCTGGAAAGGGTCATGACGGTCATGACGGCATCGGACTTGGGACCCCTGCACAGCCTGCTTGTGATGCGAAAAGCTTCGGCTCAGCTTGACCGCCTGCGACCGCGCCGTGCTCCACCATCCAAATAAAGAAGCAACAAAGCCCGGCGACACCCACCATCAGCAACGTCGCCCTGCCGCTTTCTATTTTACCTCCCGGTTGCCTGTTTGAACCACCAGCAATCCTCCTCTTGGCTGCAATAATCCCGAGCCGTCAGACCAAAGTACAAAAACAAAAACAGGCCTCCTCCCACCATGTCGAAGAGGACAGGCGCCAACGGCGGTAGCAGCCCCAGGGATGCTTCCAGCGACACGACAGGTACGGAGACGCACTCCTGTTAGCTCATCGCCTGCCCGTGTACTAACAAGATGTAAAACCCAGGCCACGACAAGCAAAAAGCGCTCCTCACATCATCCCCGTCGTCGCCGCCCCCGCGCTTCTCGCTCGTGCGGGCCATGCACCTGGCCGACCTGATCACGGAGCTCAACGGCCTCTGCGGCGTGCTGTCCATCTTCTCGTCGATGCGGTACTGCCTCGGCGACCCGGCCGACCACGCAAACATCTACCTCGCCCTGGGGTTCCTGCCGTTCGGCCTGTTCTTCGACTTTATGGACGGCAAGGTCGCGCGCTGGCGCAAGAAGAGCAGCATGATGGGGCAGGAGCTGGACTCGCTTGCCGATCTGGTAGGCACAGGCATTCATTCTCCCACCAACAACAGCCAGAAGAGAGGACGGTGCTGACATGCTCTTGCGAAAACAAACAGATCACATTCGGCGTCGCCCCCGCAGTCGTGGCCTTTGCGATCGGCATGCGCACCCCGCTCGACCACCTCGCCCTCGCCTTCTTCGTCCTCTGCGGCCTGACCCGCCTGGCCCGCTTCAACGTGACGGCGGCCGAGATACCAAAGGACGGGTCCGGAAAAGCCGCATACTTTGAGGGCACGCCCATCCCCACCAGCTTGGGGCTCGACGCGCTCATGGCGTATTGGGTCCGCACGGGCGCCGTCCACGCCGCGATCCCCGGCGGCGTCTGGCTGGCCGGCTCGCCGTTCGAGTTTCACCCTATCGTTGCCATCTTTCTTATCCACGGATGCCTCATGACGAGCAAGACTATTCACATTCCTAAACCGTGAACTACGGGCGGGACGGGAAGCGTGTGGCTCCGCCACCCGCAAAACTGAGGCCTTGTTTTCCGTCTTCTTCTTCTTCTTCCGTCATTGTTTGAACTTGTTTGAGCTTAGTGCTAGCGGGTCGTCGTAACATTTGGCCCGCTGACACTCGTCACCATTACCTGTCCTTCTTTTTCTCCCCTTACTGCCGGCTGAGTCAGCCTTGAGCAAACAGCGACAGAATACAAACATTTGTTCTACACGATCACTTTGATGGAAAGTAGAGCACGCCCCCGTGCCGGGTTCGGGGCCAGGAGTTCAGCGCACATAATAGGAGCTTCATTCCGGTTTTTTCTTGCTTGGTCTTTCGATCACCTTATATCAGAGCCGACTATAAACTCCGTTCGCGATTAGCAGAGGCTGTAAACGACAGTAAACCAATCTGCAGATTTTGTCTTTTTTAATTCATCTGTCGCTTCGATTCCTTTTTCTAGACACTATCCTCTAGAAATAAGAGACAAAAGATGGAAAAGATCTACCCATCACGACACAGTCACGTCAAAAGACACACTCAAGAAGCAGCAGCCTTCGGCGCTTCCGACTTGGCGGGTGCAGGGAACGGGTTGTAGGTCCCCCTCTCGTCCCTCAGCTTGGTGAGCTTCTCGATCGCCACGTCCAGCGAGATGGGCTGGCCGCGGTCTTGGGTCGCCGGGTCGTCGCGGTTGCGCACGTTGACTTGCCTGCCGTTCATCTCCTCGGCTCCGACGACTACACCAGGGACAACTCGGTTAGCCACGGCAAGGTCCGTACAAACATTCCACGATTGGAAGACGAAGTTACTTACCAAAGATGAAGTTGTACTGCGCCAATTGCCCCGTGCGAATCTTCTTTTGCAACGTCTATACCGGGCCGAAACCTGTCAGCTGGATCTAAGCATTTCCTGGCGTAAATAAGGGGGCCCTTTGGATTCTCACGTTTCCAGAGGTGTCGACATCAATGTGCATCTTGGCCTTCTTGAAGATGGCCCTGACTTCTTCGGCGTAGTCGTAGAAGCCCTTTCCGACGGGGACCACGAGGATCTGACGAGGAGACAGCCACATGGGCCACTTTCCGGCAAAGTGCTCGCACAGGATTCCCGTGAACCGCTCGATCGACCCAGCCATGGCACGATGGATCATGACGGGGCGTGCACAGCCTGGGGTCAGCTTCTTGATGACCTTCTCCTTCTTGCTCTCTGCTTCGGCCCCGGCAAGAGCCGCCTCTACTGCCTCGGTCGTCGCGTTTGCGGAATCGATGATGGCCTGCGGGTCCTTGACCTTGAACTTGGGAGCCTGCGGGGCGGCCGACTTGGCTTCGTCGGCCTTGGCCTTGGTCTCGGCCGTATCCTCACCCGCCATGTACTCGAGACCAAAGTTCTGCGGTTGCACAAAGTCCAGCTGGATGGTGGCGCATTGCCATTCACGGTTGAGACAGTCCATAATGGCGATGTCGATTTTCTAGACATGTTTGATTAGCCAATGATCCGCCTGACTCTTGTAAGCGGGTTTGAGACTCACTGGTCCGTAGAAGGCACCGTCACCCTCGTTCAGCTCCCAAGGTACGCCGCCCTCGGATTTTGAGAAAATGTCGAGCGCATCGCGAAGGGAATCCTCGGCCTTGTTCCAGGTGTCAAGGGCACCCATGTACTTTTCAGGCCGGGTGGACAACCGCAGCTTGAAGGTGAGACCCATGACGCTGTACATTTTCCTCAAAAAGTCGAACAGGTCGAGAATCTCGTCCTTGATCTGGTCCTCGCGACAGAAGATGTGGGCATCGTCCTGTTGGAAGCGACGCACTCGTGTCAGACCAGAAAGGGCGCCCGAGGCCTCGTTGCGGTGGAGGACGCCAAAGTCGGCAACGCGCCACGGCAGCTCACGGTGTGAGCGCTCGCGGTGGGCAAACATGAGGGCGTGCCCGGGGCAGTTCATGGGCTTGAGGCCAAAAGTCTCCTTGTCCTGTTCGATGACGAACATGTCGTCCTTGTAGAACTGCCAGTGGCCCGACTGCTTCCACAAATCGGCGTTGTAGATGTTGGGCGTGATAACCTCCTCGTAGTTCTTGTCCCAGTAGATCTCGCGGATGAAGGCCAGCAGGGTGTTGTAGATCCTAGTGCCGTGGGGCAGCCACATGGCGGAGCCGGGGCTGTAGTCGTGGAAGAAGAAGAGCTCCTGCTGCTTGCCGATCAGGCGGTGGTCGCGCTTGGCGGCCTCTTCGAGGAACTTCTTGTACTCGGTGAGCTCCTTTTTGCTGGGGAAGCTGACGCCGTAGATGCGCTGGAGCGAGTCGTTGTCCTTGTCGCCCAGAAAGTAGCTGGCAGAGTTCTTCATGATGGCGAAGGCCTCGATCCTGCCTGTGTCGGGGACGTGGGGACCCCTGCAGAGGTCTATGAGGGGGCCGTTGCGGTACACGGTGGTTTTGGTTCCGTCGGGGATCTTGTCTTTGATGATGTGTTGCTTGTACTTGTTGTATTTGAACATTTCCAGCAGGTCCTCCTTGCTCAGCAGCAGGCGCTCAAACTTTTGCTTCTCCTTAACGATCTTGGAGACGATGGTCTCGAGGGGCTTCCAGTCGGTGGCCTGAACGGCGCCACCGTCGGGCAACGCCATCTCGTAGTAGAAGCCATTGTCGACCGGGGGGCCAATGCAAAGGCTGCAGCCGAAACGGCGCTCGGCGGCTTCGCCTAGGATGTGGGCGCTGGAGTGCCAGAAGACAAACTGGCCCTGAGGGTCGCTGAAGTCAAGCAGCTCCAGCTTGCAGCTCCTTTCGAGCGGGCGTTCTAGGTCCCACAGCTGCTCCTTGTCCCCATCCAACCTCGCAACGACGGTGCGCTTGAAGAGGCTGGTGGAGATGCCCTTGGCAATATCGGCAGGGGTAGTCTCCCAAGCAACGCCCGGCTTGACGCTGCCGTCGGGCATGGTGATGGTGATGGGGTCGCGCGGCTTCTGGGCGATTTCGGCATCGTACTCCTTCTTCAGGCGGTCGAACAGCTCGACACGGTCCTGCAGGAAGGACGGCGGGGGGTTGAGTTCGAGCGGGCCCGAGTCGGCGGCGGCGGCAGCGCCCTTCTTTTCCTTCTTGGCACCGCCCTTCTTGCCTTCCTTGGGCTCGCCGGCGCCAACGACGACCTTCTTGACGCCCTGGGCGAGGGCGTCGACGGCGTCCTTGGCAGGCTCCATGGTGGGCGTATGGTGTTGGCAGATGGTCGTGGACGTGAGGAGGGAAGACAGAAGGTTGCAATGGAAAAAGATGGGTGTCGGCCGAGTCCAGTGAGAAGTGACTCAATGGCTCGGGTGGCAGGCTAGCCGTTTTGCTATGTTTTGCATCCGTCAATGGTGGCTAAGATTATCGAGATCCAGCTACCCCGCCAAAACGCTCCAGCATGTTTATTTGCTGCCATTGACCGCCCGCGCCGCTCGCACTTGTAGCCAGTACTCGGCCCAGCCACCCAGCCCCCCACAGCCGGAAGTCTCCGGTACGCACGAAAACGCGGTGGATCCCGACCAGGGTTTCGTGATCGTCGACGCACTTCTCGCGCCAGGGATCTGGCCCGCTACGCTTAAAATGGAACTGGCGAGGTGGGTCATGGGGCAGCTAAATTACGGCGTTCTGCATGCCGCGCAGAACATAAAAGAGGAGCAAATTCCGTCGCAGTGCAATTGCAGGCGCAGCCAAGATCCGACGATCCTTGCGCACTCTCTCAGTGCATGCATGGAAGCCCGCACATTGCCTTCCTCGTCCTGCTGGCCGGCCTGCCTTCCATCGAATCGGCAATTGGTCAAACGTCCGTTCGCTTGCCGGCGCAACAATGGAGGTGTCGCGCTCGCCGTCTCCTTCGCGTCCTCGGCGGCAGGCCCGGGGCGCAACCAGGGGTGTTAGCCTCCACTGCGCCGTTCCCGACGAGATCATGGTCCGGATTCTCTACTTCGTGTCCCCTGAAGAAAACTTGTCGAGCTTTCAGCTCATCTCGCGGAGACACTCGCGGCTGGCCAACGAGCCTCTCCTCTGGAAACACCACTGTCGCACCAGCTTCAAGCACTGGGATTCGCGACATGATTTCGCACTGAAGCTGGCCCTCCCCGCGACCGCGGTGGATTGGAAGCGGCTGTGGATGATGCGCCGTGGCCAGAACGCGCGCGTGTTGCGTCTGCTGGACGACATCCTTGCCACCAAGATTGGTCGCGTGGCCAAGTTTGAGCAGATATGTCTGCTCGAATACGACGCCAAAGACATTCTCTTGGAGCAGTGCAGCACTCCCGACTCTGCAAACGATGTGCTGGCCAGGAGATACTACGCCGGCGCCGCCCTGGCGAGCATCCACCGCGGCATCGCCATCAAAGAGTGGGCCAAGTTCCAGTCGCCTCATGCCGGCCCGCCCCGCCTGGACCGTGCCCTTGCCGCGTTCGACATGTTTACGTTGCGGGAGCAAGACGGAGACATCGACGATACCGAGGCGCTTCTCGACAGCCTCGCCCGCGAGTTCCTGGCCGCCCATCCCGGCTTTGACGGTCTGAGCACGCGCCGCAAGGCGCTGTTGTTGCTCGAATGGGTCAGGGCCGAGAACCTCACGGGCATGGAAAACCCCGACACCAACTACCGCAACATCCAGAACTGCCTGCTCGGCCACGCGCTGCGTGACGAGAACCACCCATCGCTGCCGCTGGTGTCCAGCGCCATCTACGCAAGCCTGGCTGAGAGGGTCGGCATGCGCGCTGCCTGCTGCTCCTTCCCGGCCCACGTCCATGTCGGCGTCTTTGCGCCTGCGGGCGAGACACTTGATGGGGTGCGCCCGAAAGAGCCGCGGACCGAGCCCGACATGATGTACCTTGACCCATATGGGGCAGACCACGAGATTCACATCGAGGAGCTGCGCATGAGGCTCGAGGAGTACAGCAGCGGCTGGCATGAGCCCGGCCGCCGCGAGGCATTCTTAAAGGCCTCGCCGACCTCGGTCCTGATCATCCGCGCGGCGCACAACATACAGGTGTCGTGCGTGCGGCTGCAGCAGGCGCGAGACGACCCGCCCAACGCCGGCTCCCACGGTCCTGACACCTCGCCCAACATGGAGTCGATGCTGTATGCCGTGCTCTGGGTTAGCCTCTTGTTGACGCCGACGGCGCAGCGGCTATGGGACAACAACCTCGAGCACTTCCTGAACCGCTTCCGTAGGTACTTTTCCGAGGACGCCTGGCTGTTGCGCAAGTATTTGGCCCCTCTCTACGACAATTTCCTTATGCTCCACAACCTCCGAGACACGCCGCGGTCGGGCTGGGAGGACGTGCACCTGGCACTCCAGATGGAGCAGAAGGTGGACGAGCGCCCTCTCATCGTTCAGCGCCGCAACACGTGGATGACCCAGCACCGCGTGCGCTACCACGTCGGTCAAGTCTTTATCCACAAGCGCTTTCACACTCATGGTATTATTACGGGCTGGAACGCCGACAGCGCCAAGCATAACATCCAGAGCGTCGCTCGTGGGCAGCCGACAGATGATGAGATGTGGATACCTCCTGTCTACTACACCTGCCTGTAAGCTGATGACCCCATCCTCTGAGCATTTGACGTACATCCCTGCTAACCCCTGTGTAGGAGGACTGATGTGGATAGGATAATTGTCGCCGAGCCCAACATCGCTCTCATCACCAACCCCGACGATGTGCCCGCCGGTCTCGTGCGCGCTGCGGGCAAATTTTTTAAGCGGTTCAACAGAGCCACATGCACGTTTGAGTCCAATGTTAAGGAGTCATTCCCAGACGACTAACGAAGCAACCTGGATGGAGCGCGAGCGAGATGAATGAAGCCTATAAGAATCCAAGAACAAGATACCCCTTAATGTTTGCAATAGCACGGTCGAAACAGGCGACTAGAGAGCTAAACTCCACTCATTCCTAAATGAACTGCCCCATTTATTTCACGTTTGCCTTGTGTGTGCCGTGTGACGCCACAATGACATATTTGTGATGTAGCTATGCACATTCGCTCGCCTCTCTATGTGACTTACATGGTCCGACTATCGACGCCCGTCTGAGCTCGCAAATCTCGGCCCTGGCCCATCTCTCGCATGATCCACTCGTAGACAGCCCACTGGGCGGCGTTGACAATAAAGGCGCGGACGCTGCACACGCCAAGGCCCCTGAAGAAGACGCGGATCCCACCCTCGCGGTACGCCTCCCTA
>GL876968.1:150564-163765 GCA_000193285.1 Magnaporthiopsis poae ATCC 64411
AACTGGAGGCCGATGGTCGCACATGAGCGATCCAGCTAGCCCAATGGTACGAGGTTGGTGATAATTTGAAATGCTGGTGGAGTTTGCGGCTGGGGTCATTGTCGGGCGCCATTTCATTGTAAATACCAGCCGCAGGTCGCTACCGAGGCCGCGACTGTGGGACTCCTCGCTCGTCAAACCGTGACGACATGCGATGGCCGAATCCGGATCCTGGCTGGTGGGGAGCTGTCACTTTTGGCCCACCGCTAAGCAGTTTAGCGCCAGGGAACCCCGCCCCCTATTAACGCAGGAGGACGGCACGATGCAGCAGAACCGCCCTGAAGAAAACAAGGGCGATCTTCAGGACAGGACAAAGAGACAGATCGAAAAGCATGTCGTAGATCCATCAGACAGACTACCTAGGTACATACTTACTTAATCTAGGAGGGAAAAGAAGCTGGTGACACACGTATCGAGCAACCGAGCACAGCATAACACAACGCAGTACAACCTCTGTACAACCCAGTCATTCCTTCCACTAGACTGGCTGTTCTTCTCCTTCTAGATCTCCCTCGGCCTTCGTTTACGTAGCCACTATTTGCGACTAGGCACTGGAAAAACTTGGCAAGTCTTGTCTGCCGCCCGTTCTTTGTTTGCTGATTCCCTTTGTCACCCGGAGAATTAGAGAGCCGATGACGTAGGTACCGGGCAGTAGGTTAGACACGCGGGAAAGGGAGCCGACCAAATTGGCCCTCCCCACACACTGTCGATCACACAGCCATGTCAATGACGGCCAATTGGCTGCGCGGGCCCAATGTCTCGGTCTTGGTCTTTGGCTGGGTTGACCTCCATGCACAATGGAACTTGTGCCACCCCACCTTAGCTTTGCCGCCAAGGGAAAACCGACCCGGCGCCATTACGTGTGCTCAACAAAAGCCGAGACGCAACCGCCTCTTGGGAGGGGCGAGGGGCGATTCCCACGGGATCCTTTTGAACATCATGTGCTTCGTGCACGGGGGGCTTGGTCCAAGAGAGCCAGGTGAGATAAACTTCAAGTCGGATCTATCCAATTCCAAGACCGATGTTTCCGGGGGGTATTTATTCTTCCAAAGGACGTTTCCAACATCTCGAGTCGTGTCGAGCCACTCGCCCGGAACTCTTGTCCGTTTTGCGATATGTGACATGTCAATGCGGGGAAAGGGTAGAAGAAGTATAACAGGGGGAAGAAGAGAAAGGACAAAGGACATAGAAATAAAAAGAAAAGAAACCCCGCCCGTGCGAGAAACGCACAGAGTATTAACAAGTATATCACAATAATAAACGCCTCGTGCCATGTGTATATGCCATACCGCAATGGTGCATGATATCGAGAGATATCAATGTGCATCATGTCGACGGCGAAGACGGGAAAAGCCACCAGAGAAAGCCATACAATCGTAACGGCATTATAAAACACGCTAAAAGCTCGTCTTTCGTTTACAGACCGCCTGGTCGGTGCCGTCGACGGGACAGAAGCCCACACAGCAGACCCTCGTCCGCGTCGTCGTCATCCGGAGCCGATTCGTTGGTCGACGTGTATCCTCGTCGCCACCGTCGGAGCTTGCCGCCCGACGACACGTGTATTCCCTTCTAGGAAACCGGCGTCGACTCCGGTCCCCTGAGGTTCCCCGCCGACGCCGCCTGTCGCAACCTCGTCCCTCGCCGCGGTGGCGGTGCCTTGGGCGGTATCTTCTTCTGCGGTTGCGTGGCCCCGCCGCCGTTGGGGACGACGGAATTACCGTGGCCACTGCCGTTCGCGGGCGCCGAAGGGGACGGTAACGGCGTCAAAAGTTTCCCGTGCCGGTGCTTCGGAACTTCGGGCCGGATCTTCTTTGGTTTTGCCGCAACCGCAACGGTGGCCGCCTCGGCTCGCAGAGGGGGCGCGTCGCCGCTGGTGCCCTGAATTCCGTCCTTCAGGGCGTCGGCTCCGGGCTGATCGTCCTTGCGACTGGGCGTCTTGACGCCCGGCTTCTCCATAACGGCGGCCACGTCGACGACACTAACGCTGCTCGCGGTTTGAGACTCGGAGAGACTGATGCCCACGAGTTTGCGCGCCACCTCGCCCTCAACGTGCGCCTCTTGCCTGCTCAGCCACTCGACCTTGGACACGCGGTCGACCAGCCGCACCGTGGTCTCGTCCGCCGGCGCAAAATGTGTGTTGTCTGCACCCCCTAGAATCCAGAGCATCCTGTTGATCTCCTCACGCTTATAGTGCGGAGGGCGGCTCAGCTGCGTGTGCGCCAGCAGTGGATACAGCACGCGAAGGTAGGTATGCCGTAGCGAAGTCGACTCGTTCGGCAGATCGAGCAGGTTGCGGACGATGACGTCGAGCAGGACATGCAGGTCGTTGGTGTAGAAGTACTCATACGTGGCCTTTGTGGTAAACAGCAAGTAGAGCAGCTTCAAAATCAGGAGCTGTAGCGAGGTTTCGGTCTCGCGGTTAAGCAGGAGGATAATATTCTCTCCAAACGTCCTGAAATCCGGCCCTCTGAGGCTCAAGACCTTGATAATCCTATTTGTCAAGAGCGGTGCCTCCTCCGCAGATGCGGGGTCGACGGCGGCGGTGGTAGACGCTACCATGTATTGCTCGTTCAAAACCAACTGTCGAGGGCGGAAAAGAAAAGGACGTCAGCTTCCCAGGTTGTATTATACGCAACGAGTTTACTTTCAGGGACAAGACGAGCACATACCAAGACACGTATTACGGGATAGTGATAAGGGTCGTCGACGTCGTCTGATAAGCTCTCTATAACCTGAAACATGTAGGTGACAAAATCGTCTGTCACAAGGGCCAGGTCCTCGGGGCGGACGCGCTCGATGCGCGACATCTCGTACACGAGCTCGAGCAGCAGGCGGTGCAGGCGGCGGTCGTTGTCGCGGGTGCCGTTGATGAGCCCGACCAGGCGCGGGAAGCAGCCCTCGTCCATCATGCGGCGGAACGCGGCCTCGTCGGACCGGCCGTCGAGCAGCATAAAGTTTGCAATGGCGTGGATAGGCCCGGCCTCGTCCTCCTGCAGCAGGCTGTAGATGATCTGGGTGCGCACGTAGTCGCGGTTCTGGCAAAAGGTGCGGCTGTCGACGAGCAGCTGCGAGCAGCTGGCTACGTCGTCCTCGGTGACCAGGTACAGCTCGCGGCACGACGCCACCAGGTACAGCCACGCGCGGAGGGCGTCGTCGATGGATTCGTGCGAGCCGGCGCAGTCGCGAGAGAATATGGCGGCGAGTTCTGCACTCGAGAAGAGGGCGCACGGTTAGCAAGAAGGGTCTGCCTGCGGCTCTGCTGCACGCCGACGCAGCGCGAGATCGCCAGCTGACGGAGCCAATTGGAATGCGCGGCTGCCCGACCTTTCCAGAACTGCTCCTCGTTTTCCACCGGCGGGGAGCCGTCACTAGCCAGTGCCAGATCGGTGGCCATTGTGTCACGATGCAGCCGGCGACGAGCAAGACGTTGGCATTCCGAGGCGGGGACGGGGAACCGCGCCCGCGTGCTTGTTCGGTGCGCTGGTGATCGGGCTGATCAGCCAAGAGAAGGCAGGCAGGGCGGCTATGTCGCTCGTTCAACCAAAAACGCCAGGGAAAACGGCGGCCAACCGTCGTTTCATCCCAAGTCTGTCGCGGATTGCCGAATCCGGTGGGTCAGTCGCGCTTTTGGGGGTTGTGGCTGTGTCGAGTAGAAGGAAAGTCAAGCCCAAGGTTCCTTCTGGGATCTACGTTGCTGTGGTGTCAGCGTCAGGCGGGTTCGGCACAGCACGCATATGGGTCTAATACCCCACCATTATCCGAGCCGTAGTGCAAACGATGCCCTGGAGCGGTTAGCGGCTCCGTGCGCGGGGTTCATAAAATTGTTGTTGTCTGGGTCTTTTTACACTTCTTCCATCTCACAACGATGTCTCCTCGACCTCGAGCTCCGCCGCTACGCCGAAAGGAGGCCAATCCCATCCCCATCGGCAGTGCCCTTAATAGTGGGTTGGTAGGGTTGATGGTGGTGTCCAGTCGGTCCAGTCCTCTATCGCTTGCGTAGAAATTGGGAGACGAAGTATCCGCACAAGACCGTTTGCTACCTCATAGGCACTATACCGCAAACCCGGCCTGGTGTCCAGTACTCTTTCCTCGACGAGCAGGAGGAATTCTTGTAGCGCCAACGTACATGCTGGTGAGCTTCGAAGTCGCTTCACCCACTAAAATCTCCGTTATGGAATTAGTAGCGTGATGGGGGAGGAGAGAGAGACACACACACACACACACCTCTCTGACTGCTGGCTTGACCCCGGCAGATATTTTCCCTCCATATCCGCTTGGTAAGACAAAAAACTTGTCGTCGCCTCCGCCCCTCATGCGAGCTTCAGTGAACTCCCCAACGGCCTCGTATCCAAACAAGAGCCATGTGATAAACTCGAGGTAGATGCAGCCGAGAGCCCAGATGTCGGCGGCTTGCGAAGTTGAGGATCCCATCTCAAACTCTGGCGCCGAATATGGTGAGGAGGCAACGGCCGCCCAATTCTGATTCGGCCACTTCAGTGCTGTCGCCTCCATGTCGAGAATCCTCAGGTCGAACTCGGTCACATCTCGTCCACCAAGCGCTTCTTTACGACGGAAACCAAAACAAAAGATATTCTCGGGCTTCAAGTCGCCACGTAGCCCCCGCAGCTCGGCAAACTGCTGCTCGACAGCAGGGGCTTGTGGTATTGGTGTTGGTCCCTTAGGAGCTTCGGACCTTGTTGCTGATCGCTTGTTTTCATGGATCATGGCGATCCCCCGTGCCAATCCTCGGCACTCTTCCAACATCCACCGTTTTATCTGCGCGGTGATGGCTGGCAGCATAGGGTTTGCAACCCACAAGTCAACAAGACTACCTCCCCTTCCCCATGGGAAAATCAGATAACAGTCACACTTGAAAGTGAATTTCGCAAGCGCCTTGACCGGTGGTGAGCCCGGGAACACCCTGTATGTGTCGTCGGGTTCATGGTAGGGCTGGATCTGTGATCCGTCCACGAACTTGACCACAGCCACGTCCGTATCCTGTTTCAAAATATAACATCAGTTACAAACTTCCCGGAGGTCGGTCTGGTGACTGCTGTGGCGCCGTTCATGTGCAGAAAGAGCCTTTCCTTACGGTAAGTTCACGCAGTTTCTGATGCGCCGGGTGGATCCGAGCCCTGTAGACGCCGGAGACGCCATCTTTCCCTAGACTAGCGTCGTAGGTTGTGAAGGGCAAGATAGTGCGTCTGTGGAAGGGTATCAGATGCAGTGCCGTTCCATCGTCAGCACTCTCAATACATGGCGCAAGCATGTACCACTGGTAGTCGTCAAACTGCCGGATCTCAGACAGCCTCCAATCGTCAAATGGCCCCCCCGTGTTGGCAATGTTGGCGCCGTGCTGAGAGTCCCCCAAGTCGCTCTCTCGCACAAGACGGAAGTCTGCGCCGTTCTCATTGCTCCGCTCCAAAGGCAGGTCGTGATTGAAGACCCGGCTTCGATAGAAGTCAACAATGCATTCGGGCTTGTTGATGAGGACGAGGATGGCGAAGATCTTGTTCCCATTGCTGGACGCGTACGTTGCGAGCTGCTCGACATCCTTCGTTTTTGGAAGTAGATGTTGCAGGCAAGATTGTACCCGGGCCAAGTCAAGAATTTCGTGAAGCTCGTCGCGCGGGAGAAAGTACTTCGTCTCGTCCATGGGTGACGAGATCAGAGCTCTGGTGAGCTGGTTCGTTATCCGATCGATATCAGGGCGCTGGAAGCTGTCCGTCGTGGCCGGTGCATCGGGGATATCAGGATGCTGGGGGCTGTCCGTTGCGGCCAGTGGATCAGAAGCCACGTGCGAGGGTAGGGATACCTGCCAAAAGTTAGATACTTGATATTCCTGGGGACAAGAATTCCTCTCACCTCAACCTTGTCACCGAGTCTGGGCACATAGAAGAAGGTAGTCAGTCAGCAAAGGTATTATCAGCAATAGGTAGTAACCAAGTGGGGTAAATGGTTCGGGAGTTTCGCATACGTCTTTTCAATATCTGATATGAGCTTCTCAGCTGTGATCATGTAAGCAAATGGCTCGTCTTCGTAAATCAGGGCAATCATGTCACAGAGTCTGTCCCCTTGGACTACCCAGCAGCCAGAAACTCCCAGATCTATATAAAAATCAGTCCGAGCACCTCAGAAACCGTTCTTCTGGATACAGAAAGTGGGGGTTGGCTCACTGAGGGGCTGCTCGAGCTGGATCTTCCTTGTCGGGAACAGTCTCCCGCGCAGGAAGAGGCTGGGTCGTTCAGACAGCAGGGCTCCCGACACCACTTCACCCGGACCAAGGATGACGTGCAAATCTCCTTTGTGTATGTCGCCCTCGAGCAGGAGGCCATCCACGCACTTCGCTGGCCCAGTACCCATACTGAAAGTATTCGCAAAATCCGTTGCCAGCTCCAGGAGGGCAAAATCGGAACTCGGGGCTAGCATTTCGGACCGAGATGGCGGGAAGGGAGGCCGGAAAGCAGTGACGGTCTCCCAGCCGCCACCAAGCCAGTTGAGCGAGTAGATATTCTGTACCGGGTCCCAGTCTCCCTGCGGAATCTGCTCCACGCCGATGGATGCCCTTGGTGGCGTAGTGGATGATGCCCTGGACAGAGATGACACCATAGACGGCGCATTGATGGAGGTGACGTGGGTGGAAGGTGCTTTGGAGCTTCGACTTGGGCTCGTCGTGGCGTCATGTCGTTCTCGGGGGTGAAATAGTGAACGTACCCTTCCAGTTCGCCGATGTGGCCGAGAGTCCGAGTCCGAGCCCTCCAGGTTGGTAGTCAGGAACTCGTCAAGTAAGGCATGACCAGAGGTTACGCCGACCAGCCTCACGGCGCCACTAGCCTCTTTGATAGAGAGGATTCCCCCTATTCGAGAGCATCCATTGTACACTATCACATCTCCTCGCTTTATCGTGATGGAGCAAACAAGGCCACAGCCAGACGGTCGTAGATGGCGGCTAGCTGTGGCAGGGCGCTCCACGTGCAAAAACATGGTGAGGCCCTTGGCCAAGGCAAAGCCACGGGTGCTGGACGAGAGGCCGGGAGGTACTGGAAATTCTGGGTTGGAGGCCGGGACAGCGGCTCGTAGACCGACGCGGATCTTGTCGCCTAGGCCGTAGGTGCGCGGCCATGTCAAGTCCTTGACTTCCATCTTGGCCAGCCGCTCGACCCAGCTACTCCCACATCGAAACCAGATGTTGGGCGAGAGGGAGACATGGCAGCTGGATGAGGCCGAACCCTGGCCCGTCAAAATCAGCTCGGGCTCCAGAACGGAGGCCCTGGTGGAAATTTTGCGTGACTGGCATCCGTACTCGATGTTGTTGTTGATATTTTGTGTGTGATCTCCCAGACTCTCCATCATGACGGCTTCCCACAGGCTGTCAATGGCCCGCGAGCGCGCCGGCGGTCGCGGGATGCGGTCGAGGCGGGCGACGTAGAGTACTTTCTTGCTTGGATTGAAGACCTTGATCAGATTTGCTGTCTTCGTCTGCCTGACCTCGACCACGTTGGCCTCGCGTTCGGCGGCTTGTATGATGACGGTGCAGACCGAGGGCGGATCCATTGCAGAGAGCGCTGTGCAGCCTGCGAAATCAGTTTGCGACTTGTCGTGCTTACCATTCGCCCTGTGTTGCTATCAGCAGAAGGATGGAAGAAATGGCCTGCCTGAGATGCGGAGAAATTCCGGTTTTTGAGGGAGCCTTACCGCTTCAGTTGACGCCACCTCTTCTCTCATCCCGCCAATCTCGTGGCTGCACTGCACAGCCGCATTTCCCATGAGATGCAGTAGCAAGTCAGGCAGGCTTTTATATACCCAGGCAGAAGACGGCCGGGCGTCTTTTGCTTTGCCCTCAGCCTGACCTTTTTGCATCCGTGTGGATGTGCCCCTAACTGCCAACATCACCACCACTATCAACCGTAAACATGGCGACAATGGGCTCTATCAGGCAAATATGGCCGCAGATTCCGGTGACAGCCGGGGCGGCGATGGCGCCCGAATACGTGCGCCTCCTTGACTATTTCACTGCGTCCTGCCATCACGCCGGATTATTCTCCCAGAACGCCGAGTTTGCAACAACCAACTTGGCCGCAACGCTGGGGATGGTGCCGCGGATCAGAAACCTAGCGGCTGCTACAGGTACCCCATTGGGCCAGATGACCCGGGACGAGCTGCTCGATGGCTTGATGCGAAACCCGGACCCAAACTGGAGGTCCACGACGGACACTCATGTCGCCAACTCTCTGTGCCTGGCGCTCAGCCTTTGGCTGGCGCTGGAAATCAGTCCGTCGAGGACACCGAACCCCGGCTACAAGCCCTGCTACAAGCTCGAGCTGGATAACACCACGCCTCTGTCCGATCTGATCGCCCACGCCATCCCAGTTACGGCGGCTGTGAGAGCATCAGCACACCCTCATTACCACCGGCAGCAGCAGGAACAGCTGGACTCGAGGCTGACGCTGGAATATCTCGAGTCCTACCACGGCTTCAGGATAGCCTTCACCGACAACCTGGCCAAGCACCTCTACCTCCAGACTGGGGGAGGCCAGAAGCCGCTCCTCTTCGTCTTCAGACTCAAGATATTCCTCCGCAACATGAGCGTGTACGCCCAAACGTCCCCTCTCCCACCGGACCTCGTCGGGGAAGCTCTCGATACGCTGAACCTCGTGCTGCCCCACCAAGACCCGGACACGCGAAAGTTCCTCGACCGGCGCGACATGGCAGACGTCTACGGCCTGGGCTGGGGCGGTCGCCCCGCCGGGCGGATTCTCGACCTGGGCAGGTACACATACTGGCGGGACAGACTCGAGGAGTTGTCTGCCATCGTGGCATCGGGGCCTACCGGTCTGAGGCAGTTCAAGCCGGGCCGAGGATCGGGGGCCGTCCGCGACTTTGTCAACTTTTGGATGGCGATCGTGGCCGTCATCGTTCTCGCGCTGGCGTCCCTAGGATTAAGCGCGGCCTCGGTTGCGATCGGCGTGATGCAGTACAAGCTCGCACTTGCCCAGGCGTGTGCCACGCTGGACTCTACGCGGATACCCGGTTGGTGTTGAGCTGCGGGAGAGGGTGGGATGTATCACGCGATAGAGTTTTGATGCAAGGAAAGCAGGTGTTCTCATGTCTTGATGTCTCACCTCGACATCAACTGCAGATCGTAGAGATTCTGGATTCAGGCTTAGGGGTACGAGAATTTGGATAGTTGAGATTTTAGGATGACTAAGAGACGACAGAATTCACTTTCTTGGCATCACACCTAGTCAGGATCTGTCAAACTAGGTAGTGCAGTAGCTAGAAAGAGAATGCAGTACGACTAACTCATCTGACAGACCTGCTACTGGCAAACATAGAAAAAGACGTTTGCAGATGCAAAGAAGGTGCTTTTAACACCCTCTCACACGCCTTTGCTTCTCAAAAAATTGGCTTTCCCCATGTCGTGCCCACCTGGGTAGGTACCTACGTAGGTAGGTATTCCAGGGACAAAGTGGCTAGGTCGCCGACTATCGTATCTGGTAGTTACACACGCCTATATCTGACCATGGTCAATGATCCTAACACAGAATATGTAGGTGGTAGCCAATAACACAAAAAAGAAAAAGCAAGTCGACTGAAAAAGTGAGTAGAATTTACTGACATCAGGCCGCCACAACCCATCTCCCAAACGCCAGCGCCAACCCACTCCCCATCTAAGGACCACACCACAGCATACAAAAGAGAAGAATACCAAAACAGCAAGATGGAACCATATATAGGGGATATACGCCAGGAAAAGGCAGGGATTGCCATGGCTCTAATGAACACGGCAAAGAACATGCAGCTGCCGAAATCTAAAAACGAATAAAACATAACCGCGGACGGACAGGACGCTACGTCTAGTCGTCATAGACCTTGACCTTTTCAGCGTACTCCTTGATGTTGCTGACAACATTCTCGGTAATGGTGTCGCCCTTGCCAGCAGCCACGCGTAGGATGAGCTCGTTCAGCATCTGGCGCCCCAGGATGTCGACGTGGTCGGCCGTGTGCGGCCCGCCCCTGGGGTTGAAGCGCTCGGGCTCGTGCGGCATCTCGACGACCGTGACCTTGACGCCGGCCGGGTTGTAGCGTTTGTACCTCCACCCGCGGTTGCACATGTAGCCCGAGCTCAGCAGGTTGACGGTGCCGTCCCCTTCTCCCAGGATGACGCCGTGGTCGATGTCGCCATGCGTCAGGCCCGTGTCTATGGTGGCGTTGAGGCTCGTCAGCGACGGGAACTCGGGCGGCCGGTAGTAGTACGCCCGCTCCGTCGGCTTGCCCACGCCGTAGAAGCAGTAGACCTTGAGGTTGGGCGCCAGCGGCAGCCGCGTTTCCAGCGGGTTGATCCACTTGGTCGGGTCGTCCTCGTTGGCCTCGACCTCCTTCCGCGTGTGCGCCACCCCGTGCGAGTAACTGCCCTTGACCGCCCGCACGTACCAGTCCTCGGTGGTGTCGAAAAGGTACTTCATGGCGCTTTCGACCGTCAGGTTGCGCCCCGGCATCGGCGTGGTCCAGTTCTGGCCCTGGCGGAAGTGGAGGACCTGGCCAAACGTGCTCTCCTGGCCGGGCAGGTCGTCGGGCGCCCAGGTCGAGTTGCCCCAGACGGCGTCGCCGCCGAGTGGCAGCATAGAGGATAGCCCCGGCATGGCGCGGAAGATCTCGGCCCGCTCCTCCTTGCTGAGGAACTTCTCCAGCCCGTACACGGCAAAGGCGTTCAGCTGGGCCGTGTCGCGCATCTCGCCCGACAGCACAGCAGCCAGATCCTTGACGGCGCCCAGCATGCAGCCGCTCACGTTGATCCAGGACTCGATGTGGCGGTCGACCCAGTCGTCGCCGCCGCGGCCGCCTTTTCGCGAGGCGGCCCAGTGGAAGAAGTAGAAGATGACCTGGCTGCCCATGCTGTGGGACACAAGCACGGCCTTGCGGCCCGACGCCTCCACCGACGTCTCGATGTACCTCATCAGACGGGTAAAGTACTGGTCGCGGATCTCGAGGTTCGGGTACGACAGGCGCCAGTCGTAAGCGGCGGTGAACGAGTTGGTGGGGTCGTAGCCCAGCGACGCAAGGTTCTCGAGGATCTTGCTCCAGATCCAGTAGCCCGTGATGAAGAAGTCGGTGGCGTCGAAGCCCTGGGCGGCGCGCAGCTTGATGCCGGGCGGATCCAGGCCCGTCTGCTTGTCGAGCATGATGTGCCTCTTCCATATGTCCTTGTCCAGCACGAGAGCCCTCATCATGGTCCAGCTGCCCCACAGGCGCTTGCGGAAGTAAGGGCGCGATATGTTTGCGGTGCCCCAGGACTCGAGGCCGGTCGAGATGACACCAGGCACCATGACTATTGGGTGGTGGGCCTCGAGGCCGTCGAGCCTGGCCTTGGTGCCGACCGAGAAGGACTCGTGACTATCAACGAATTCTCTTTCGCCTCTGACCAGGTCCTTCATGTCCCTAACGAGGCCGGCGGGAAGGACGTCCAGCAGGTTGTCGACGCTCAGATCCCCAATCTCGGGGAAGTCTATGAGGTCGTTCGTCTTGGCGAAGAAGCCGGCCGCGATGATGCCTGACAAGCTGCCCAGCAGGAAGATGAAGGTGTTGCGGCGCTTGCGCGTGCGCGGCTTGACGTGGACTACCGTCTTGACGGGCTTGTCCTTTGCGGACCGGCCCGCCGGGCTCGCATCTCTGGGGGTATCAGTAGGGGTTATCGACGGGGATGGCGTCTCTTCTGGCTTGAGGGCGCGTCGGCGGAGGGTGGTGGCCATGATGAGGGTGGGGAAAGCGCGGGACGAGAGACGGGCTGTGGCGTGTGGTCTGTCGTGAATGGTTGATGGACGTCCAGACGATCGACAGGAACGGACAGGACGGTAGGCAAGTCCCAAAAACAAGGAAGGGAGTGGGGGTGGCGCACGTTGCAGCGAAGGGAGAAAGCAGTGAGAGAGGGAGACAGTAGCTGGCACGCTGGCAGAGACAGGAATGCGCCGATGCTGATCGCATCGAGATCAAGGCGGCAGACACCGGGCCTGGACCCCCTAGGATCCACGGGCCGTCAAAGCAAACAGGCGGGCGGCAGCGGTGCAGCGGGCTGGTCGGACGATCATCACATGGAGCATGGGTCTCCCCTTAATTAATTTTTTTGGGTGCTAACCGTCGTCATTTGGCGCAACTAGTAGCTAACGGCTGACGTCAAAGCCCGTCGTCCCATCCGTGCATGGCGGGAATGCTTGATGCGGTTTAGCGGCCTGGTAGCCGTTTCTGGCCTAATCATGCGGGGTGCGCGAGTCATTCGTGACAAGGCTTCGAGAACCAACTTAAGCCCCCGAACATGGCCTTTTGGAAGTGTTATGAGTTCCTTTGCCCGAAAAGCCGGGACGGAGAAATTATGACTGGCCGGAGCATCTCAATATCTCTGGGCGCTGTGCGGTTGCTGCATACGCACATCATCAAATGCATGTGAAGCCCGAGACGACATACAGTAGAGCGTCGATCGACTGCCCTCGGGAAGCATTGAAGTCCTGTGATTCGCCGGGGGCCACATAGTCGGCATTGACCGGCCACTTGAGCCCGCTGTTTGGACCCCTCCATTGTTCCCCTCTGCTCATTTACTGGACCCTTTTGCCACAGCATTAGCACCATTCCTTCTAAAAGAGACCCGGCGCCATCTCGATCCCTGCGCCCGAGCCCGACCGCCGTGTGTGCGCCGCACAGGCACACACACACCCACGCACAACCATGGCCGCCGCTGGTCTCGTCGCTGCCGCCGTGCCCGACGGGGCCTCGGCCGCTGATGTCGGTGCCGGCGCGGCCAACAAGCTGCCGGGCGAGCTGCGCTACATGCGGTACCAGCACGACCTCGAAGCGCAGTACCTGCCCTCGATTCGCGCCCTCATCTCAAAGGACCTGAGCGAGCCTTATAGTATATATGTCTATCGCTATTTCCTCTACCAATGGGGCCACCTCTGCTTCATGGCAAGTTCTGTTCTTGCCCCTCCCGACTCTGTGCTGTCAGGCAAGCGCATGTGTCATGTCGGCCAAACCCCGCAGTCACCTCCTTGTCCGAGCGACGTGCGCTGACTTAGGATAGCATCATAGGCGCTGAACCCGGTCGACGCGACTCTGGTGGGCGTCGTCATCTGCAAGCTGGAGACGCACGCGTCGCACTCGCCGCCAACACGGC
>GL876968.1:175151-218400 GCA_000193285.1 Magnaporthiopsis poae ATCC 64411
GTCCTGTTGCTTGTCTTGCTTCTCAGGGTGCGGGGCCGGGATGCGTGGCGCAGGCTGTCCCGGCGCGATCTCGGGCTCGTCCGAGAGCGAGACTACGTAGTCCATCAGGGACGTGTTGACCCTGGCGGCGGCCAGACGAATCGACTCGACACCACTGGCCATGGCCGGGAGGAGGTGCGCCAAGATCTTTGGCGTAAAGGGGAGCACCTCCTCCGGGCAGATGTCGAGGAACTCGACGATCCACCGCAGCGACTCGAGCAGGCCATCTTCCTCTGCAGGTAGGGTATGCTTAGCAGTGGACTGTTGGTGACGGTGGTGATTATTAAGCGGAGCATTCATACCCAATGGCGAGTCGAGCGTGGCAGTGAGGATCTCCAGGATCGCCTTGTACTCGATCTGGACGTCCTGGCCGGGAACCCAGTCGTCCTCGTCGCTAGTGGTGGCTTCGTCGTCGTCGTCGTCCTCGTCGCCGCCAGCCCCGTCGTCGTCGTGGGCCGTCTGCGAGTCGGCATCGTGAAGCTGGTCCGGCGCCGGGGTGCCGTGGACGCTGGCGCTGTCCAAGGAGTCCTCGCGCTTCCTCTTGCCGTCACCCTTGCCGCCCTTGGACTTCTTGCTCTCGGCGATGCCCTTCTTGATCCTCGAGATGCGCTTGATCTCACTGAGAAACTTGTCGAGGCAGCCCTGGGTGGCGACGTGGACGTCCCGGTTGGCGTCGCTAAGGAAGCGCAGCAGGCCACCCAGGAACTCGGGCAGGAACGTGACGAGCTCAAGGTCCGGGATGGAGTCGAGCAGCACGATCCAGCCAACCAGAAAGGTGCGCGTAAAGGGGTTGATGACAAAGATGCGCTCCTTGAGCAGCGGGATGAAGCGGCGCAGCGAAAAGGCAGTGGGCAGGGGGCCGCGGTCCTCGATGCCCTCCTTGATGGCTTCGGGATCGTGCGAGAAGTCCTGGGACGTCTCAAGGACGGACACGTAGGTGGCTGCAGACTCGGACACAATGTCCTTGATTAGGCGATCGAGGAGCTCGGCGCCATTTTTTACCGAAAGCTCGGAGTCGGCACCCAGCTACAGGGGGAGAGGAGAAGGGCGTTGGTTAGGATTAAATTAGGCCTGGAGGGTCTTGTGACCTGGGACGAGCACACCACCTCGCATGTATGCGCGATTCCCGCAGACAAGAAGGGGGCGTGCAGGCGAGGGAGATGGGATGGGGTGCATGCGCACCGATGAGATTACTTGCGCGCGAAGACACGACGTACCTTGCACAGGGCATCGAAGATGTGGTTGAAGTAGATGAGAATCTCTCCTTTGGCGACCTTTGCAATGTTGTACAGGGCCTCGCACGCGTAATATCGCACCCGGGCATCCTGATCGGTAAAGCATGCCAGGACGGGGGGTACGATAATCTCGAGATATCTCGGCAGCTCCTAGAGCGGGGAGGAGGAGTGGGAGATTAGACGGCGGACGGGTGGCTGCGCTGGACTGGACCGGAGGGGCGGGGGAGCGGCAGAGTGACGTGTGGCAGAGGGTGATATGGGCAGACGGCTGTGGAGCGCAGGCTCGGGCACTTACTGGGCCGAGGGCGATAGCAGCAGCAGCCAGGCCTATCAGGCCACCGTTACGGGCATGTGGATTGTGGATGGCATATGCGTACTCGTTGCAGAGCTGGTCGAGGATGGCGAGAACGCGGTCGTGGTCCTTGGTAGCCACCAGCTCGCGGATGACGCGCTCAAGCCTGGGCAGCAAAGCAAAGGTTATTGAGTTTTTGGGTATCAGGCACCAGGCAAGGGATGGAAGCTTAGTTGGGCACGCACTCTAGAGCGCCGACTTTTCGCTTGTCATAGATCTTGTCGTTGAGCAGCCGCGTGACGTTTGCATCCATGGCTGCGGTGGGTTGCCGATGCTGATGCTGGGTGCTGGTACCAGCGCCAGCGGACGATGATGTCGACGTCGGTGGTTGGTTGCAGCAGCCTCAGAGCCTACCGCTGGTCACCTGCCTGCAAGCGCAATCTGCCAGAATTGCAAGGCAGAGAGCAAGAGTCGGCAACGCGTCGGGAGGACGCGAAGGCTGGATTTCTCTCTCTGCCGCGGCTGCCAGACAATCCTGCCGCCAAGCCGATTGAACGAAAGGAAAACGGTTGGTTAGGCGCCGCAAAGCAGGAGACAGAGCGGCGAGCTGGGGGTGGTGTATTCCGAATGAAGAACGACCCCGGCTGCCTGTCCGCCTGCCTACCTTACTTCTGTGCCTCTCCTCAGTATCTACGGCCGTCGTACCTGGCAGATTGGGCAGGCTGGCGGGGAGGGCTGCTGCTTGGCTTTGGTTTGCTGGGCTGGGAAACACGAGGACGTCACCGGCGGCGCCTTTGGTGTCGGCCCTGTCCCACGCACAAGGCTGCAGTAGCCCCGGCTAGGCATAGCCCCTGTGATACACGGGAGAGCCCACAGGGGACACAGCCTGCCGGGATTGGTGCTGGAGGTGACGCACGGGCACCGGCTGGGAGCAGGTGCGACCCACCCACCACGAGCTTCATCGCAACTGCCGTAGAGACCGAGGCACCTTCATAAGATTTTGCTTCCTTTTCCTCTTCCCTCACATGGAACTCCCATCCCAACAAATCATCAAATCATAGTGGTGCAAACCCACTCAGGTCTGGCAGACAGACCAAACACCAGCACCATTGACACCACCAGCAAACACGTTTCACCGACCCAGCTCGACGCACTTGGTGTCGTGGCCAGAGCTGACTGACTGCTGCTGATCGGGTCGCCTCACTAGGAACCGAGACCAACACCAGCCGCCATGACCGTCACTTGACCTGCTGGTTGCAGCCCAACACTGCATCACTTCCTGTCTGCCGGCTCCTCTGCACGGGACGCCCGCATCGGCGTGAGGGATTATTCTGTCAGCCCGCATATGCCATCGAGGCACCGCTCCCTTGTGCGACCCTCCTCGGACCCGTGTTCCCAATGAGAGCGCCGGCTCGGCCTTGAGACAACCCGTCCTTCCGCTCACCGGTCGCGACAACGCTGCCTTTGTGGACGCGGGACAAGCGACGGATGCCTCGGAGGAGTCTGTCCACTGCTCCTTCTGGATAGCTGGCCACTTAAAAGACGACATGGCGATATCACCAGAATCCTGCTCGTCGCCATCCCCGACCACTTCGGGTCTTGTTATCGCGGGCCTGCACCCAACCAACGACACCCTCCATGGGCTGCGCCGTGGCTGACCTGGCTTGACTTCCAAGTGGGATCCCAGCCTGCGATTGGGTGTCTGGATGTACCAACATAACCTACCTGGCCCTTGCTACTTTGCCCTTCCTTCCTTCCTTTTCTTGCCTTTCTTCTTTTCCTCCTGCTCTGTTCTTTCTGCAGCCAGCAGCTTATATCCAATACCGGATGATTAACATGCATATGTGCCCTCCCTGACCCGGATCGGAAGCCACAGCTGGCTCTCCACAGGCCCCGGTCCTTGTGCCTGTCTATCGATCCTTGCAGCTCCGCAGATCTCACAACTCTGCCCAGAATCGATCGGCTTTGCCTTGCTTTTCTTTTCCAGCCAAACCACTAGCTCCACCCTCATCGCTTGCTCGGACCGGAATAGCACCAGATCGTGGCTTGCAGGTCAGTTGCAGGTGCCAGGCCACCTTGGCGTGTACAATGCTACCATGCCCTGTCTGCACACGCCCAAGGGGCTGGGCTGCAGGACGCAGTTGCATCCTACGTACCTGTACCAACCAGCCAGCCATCGGTGGATCTCCCTGCGAGATTGTTTATCCCAGACTGCCGCTTGTGCAGCTCTGGCCACTGAGACCACCACCCTCAACTGGGTGTCAGCGTTGCTTCTTCCGACAGTAACCTTCCAGGCCCGCATTATGCCGGGATCCCCCAGACAGGCACGCAAGATCTTCGAGCCATGCAAGATAGCAAGCATGTGCTCATCGCAACTCCTGGAGCAGTGATGTCATTTGCAAGGACCACGAGACCAAGATGGCCTCGGTTGCTTGGGAAATATAGGCTTTATAAGAAGACACAGGCCAAGTCTGTGGGTTGTAACGTCGCCTAATGCGGCGCAACTCTAGCGCGGCTGCGTCGCACGAAGCTGAGAGATGGCCTATGTACGGTACATGTACACGCTCGCTCGCTCCCTCCCTCCCCTTTCGGATGGTCCCGTCTGGGATCTACTACAAGCTCGGGATTGCCTAATTAGGCAGACTTGCCGTCCCCTCCCTTGCCGTTGTCGCGCTCGCGCTTCTCCTGCTCGGCCTTTCTCTCAGCCGCCGCGTTCTTCTCGGCCGCCTTTTTGGCGCGCTCGATAAAAGCAGGCTTGGGCGAGAGAGAAAGAGGAAGCAAAGCAGCGCCTTGTTAGCACATACTCCAGGGCCGCATACGGTAGATGACGGCTGGACAAGCTCACATCTTTGCTCGTCTTGGCGATCCGGCTAGCGGCTCCGGTATCCATCTTGCCGTCAGACATGAGGTGAGAAGTTTGTTCTGTGGGTGCGTGAAGGTCGAGATGTTTCTGTAGGAGAGAGTATATCTAGAGTTGACTTAGGAGGCAGTGATCAGGGCGCGATGGTCGAGATGTCCAGAGCATGTTCTGATCAAGGAGACATCGTCGCCCTTTTTATACACGGTCCGGCGCCAGGCAAGGCTGCCGTGATTCGTCGTGCTCCGGACCAGGCTTGGATGGATGGCATATGGCTTTTTCTTTTATTTCATTTTTTTACTTCAAGGTCGAGATAGCGTAGTCGTTCCTCGGAAAAAAGGGCTCGCGACGGCTCGAGGACCATGATACTCCTACTTTCGCTGTCTACACCCCTCCCCCTTCTCACACTCCCCTTTCTGTCGGCCACCTGGTGAGCGGCGGCGGTAATAGTGGTGATGATTGTGGAGGTGGCGGTGGTGGGGACGGTGGATATGAGGGCAGCAAAGAGGAAAAAAGGGCGCGAAAGGGGGTTGATGCGATCGAGACGTTGGAGCGAGTGAAGTGAGCGAGCGATGACGGTACATAGCCAACGGGCTGTCTAGCCATGCAGGGGAACCCGACGAGAAATGCCTGCCCACTGACATCCCCTCCCTCGGGTTCTCATATGCTTCTTTGCTTTTATTTTCTTTTTTCTTTTTTTTGTCCGTCTCGCATCCATCCATGGCTAGACAGATCACATCCACCTCTGCGTGTTGTTGGTCCGCTGTCGCGAGCCAACGACACGGCGCAGTCTGTGATCTGCAGAGGGTGGTGGGTGGCGGTGGGCAGGTTTCATGCACCCTACCATACCCTACCCTACCCTATATGTGGCTGCTGTACGGTAATGCAGAAAGGAAGACTGCCCGACGACCTGTCTGGTCAGCCCTCGATCCCTCTAGAAAAAAATGCCGGTCTCCAGTTGGCTGTCTCCGCGATGCACAAATGTGCAGCTAACCTATGCAAGCCAGCTTTGCTCGCTGACACCCCATCCAGCATCACCGTGTCGGGGCCCCGTCATGGTTCGGTCAGCCCGCGTTTTGTTGTGGAGGAGGGCAAAAAAAAAGTTTCCCCGTGGTTAGCAAAGCGGCAGGCCAGCGAAAGAGCTCACTGCCGAGCTGAAAAGACCATACAGCAGCAAAGCAGCACTTGGACACACACGCACACACATATGCAGGGCTTGGGCCTCGACCCTGGCTGGTATATGCAGAATAGGCTAACTCACCCCGCCAGGGTTGCCACCACGGAATGTGCAGCGATGGAGTCCTGATCCGCCTGCCTGCAACCACGCACTTGCCGCAGTGGAGGACAACGAGGGAGGTATGTAGAAGGTTTCAAGCGAGCTGCGTGGTGGGTTCTGGTGGATTCTCCCCAGACTTTTTCCCCTCTCTCTCTCCCCCTCGTTTTGGCTTGTGCTGACAAGGGTGTGTAGTGTGTGTGTGTGTGTGTGTGTGTGTGTGTGTGTGTGTGTGTGTGTGTGTAGTATGTGCGTGGTGATCAGCCCAACTATTGTATGTACGCCACTGTCACTACCACCATCGCGAAACTGCAGTTTGATAGTTTAATATCCAAATTATATACCTCTGCGCCGATAACCCATCCGCAACAAAAGCGGAATCTAACGCAAAACCAGCCGGACCATTTGCTCCGCGCGTCGGCAGCCATAGTAGGCGCGGCGTTACGGATGGATGTCGTCCTTTTCCATCACACCGGTCCCTCCGTTCTGCCTCAAAACAGTGGATAGACGCCTCCTTGATGCATTCCTATCCACACCGGTCAGGAGGCAGGAAATATTGGCGCAGGCATGTCCAGACCATGCCTATCTCATGCACCGAACAGAGATATCACGCACCACATACACTTATACGGAGGGTCACTGGGACGATGCGCCGGCAGGCAGACGTCTG
Source organism: Magnaporthiopsis poae ATCC 64411 (assembly GCA_000193285.1). Lineage (NCBI taxonomy): Eukaryota > Fungi > Ascomycota > Sordariomycetes > Magnaporthales > Magnaporthaceae > Magnaporthiopsis > Magnaporthiopsis poae. The sequence goes on from GL876968.1 coordinate 181,518, forward strand.
CTACAGCCCACATGATGCACATTACAAGTCCGAACTGACATGGCGTTTCGCATTACGATAGATCACTTCTATACTCTATATTACCGCCTTTTCTCTCTCCGGCATGTCGTATCCAAAGTCTCGTCAGGCGCCAATGGCCTGCAGATAACCAAGAAAAATCAGGGAAAGAAGCAGCAAATGGTCAGTGGGTGTGGACACTCGACTGCTGGTGACACCTGGCGAGAAAGGCTGCCTGCCGGGAGACGTCGGCAAGCTTGCCCACCACCAGCTTGTTCCCGTCGACGAATCCGAGCATGGCGTAGGGGATGCCGACGTCGCGGCAAAAGTCGCGCACCAGGGCCTGGGCGCGGCGGAGGTTGTGGCGCGGGATGCGCGGGTACAGGTGGTGGATGGCCTGGAACTGCAGGCCGCCGTGGAAGAAGTCGAGCCACTCGGGGCAGTCGACGTCCATGGTGGTGCGGAGCATCTTTTGCGGGAACGACTCGCGCGGGCCCAGGTCGGCCGTGCTCATGGCGAAGTGCGACAGCGTCAGCTGGACGTGCAGCGGCATGGTCACCATGTGGCTCAGCATCACGTAGGCGAAGCGGCCGCCGTTGGTCGGGATGGCGCGGTACACGATGCAATAGCCGTACCAGTACCAGAAGAAGGCGTGGCCGGCCAGCTCGAGGTAGGGGTGCCACCATGCGGGGCCCTTGCGGGGTCCCTTGCGCAGCAGCAGGTACTCGAGCGACAGGCGGTACAGGTTGAAGCGGCCGAAGAGCAGGATCGGGTAGAAGAGGTAGTGCTGGGCCTTGACGAGCAGCTTGGCGGCCGCATCGTACTCCATGACGCGGTCGTAAAAGCTGGACCGCAGCGACTTGAAGTAGCGGTGCGTGACGGCGAGGAAGGGGAGGTACTCGATGTCCGGGTCGTGTTCGGGGTGGTTGGTGACGATGTGGTGGACGTTGTGGTTGTTTTTCCACCAGCCGAGCGACAGGCCGGCCAGGAAATCGCCAATGATGATGCCGATGACGGTGTCGACGTGGAAGTTGTGCGTGATGCCCATGTGGCCGGCGTCGTGGGCCGAGAAGACGAGCTGGTGCCAGAACATGCCCATCAGCACGCCACTGGTGGCGTACCAGCCCCAATGGAGGAAGAGCAGCATTAGGGCGAAGAGCAGGCTGTAACGCGTCACCTCGACGGCGTAGGCGCGGTAGTTGCAGTCGTAGAGCCCCGCCGCGCGGATGCGGTCGTTCAGGTCGCGGTACTTTTGCACAATGTCGGCCTGGGTGACGTCGTCGAGCGGCGGGTACGTGGCGTGGTCGAGGTCGATCTCTTTGCGCGTCAGCGAGTCGAGGAAGGCCATGCCGTCTGGCAGCTCCCCGGGCTCTTCCACCGACGACGATGACGACGACAGCGACGAGGCCGATAGAGAACGAGGGCCACCCTTGTTGCGGCTCCTGACGGGCTGCTGCTCGTCAAAGACGGGAGACGGCGCGCGGGAGCTGGCGTCGCTCGATGGGCTTGATGGGGCGTCCGAGGACGGCAACGGCACGTCGCCAAAACCTCTTTAGGGTCGTCCTTTTTCTTCATGGATCTGGAACTATTTAACCTTGTATGTGCGTAAAGGCACACTATGCGACTTTGAACCACCGGCCCTGGACGCGGCCGATGCGGTACCTGTCCATCATACGGCGAGCCTCGGCCGAGTGGAGACTGCGGCGGGCGGGTGGCGCGTGTTAGTCCCCGCGTTAGGATTCTAAGCTCCGAGTGCGCTACCTAGATCACTAACACGGTCACCTCGTCGGTGGCGTCCCTGCCCACCATGTGCAGGATGGCCTTGTCGCCGCCGGGGTGGTACTTGCGCCAGGCGTCCACCTTGAGGACGAACTGGTCGAGGATGATGAGTGAGTGGCCGTCGGCGATCATGGTCTCGATCTCGCGCCGCGTCATGAGCGGGTAGGTCCTCTGGCGGGCATTGACGCCATTTTCGACAGCCATTGCGGGGGAGGGGGAGAGAGCAAGCGAGAATGGTTTGTAAAGGAGCAAGAGCGAAGGGACTATCTCCTAGCCGGGCTCGTGGGGCTCAAGGGGAATATAAAGGAAGCCAGACCAGGCTCCATCAAATTTTTGACCGCCACTGCGAAAGGGGCGGCACATTCTGCAAGCAAGCAATCGAATCAGGAATGCTCGTCCAGGAACTGGGCTCATAGCTGCCAGGAACCGTTCCATATTGATGTGCTGCTGCCCCCACCTTGGCCCCACCCGACAGCCGACCGTAGCGGGGATGGCTGGGGTGATCAAATTCTCCGCCCCCGTCGGAGCAACACGATTTTGACCTGGTAGTCCTCACATGAAATTCACAAACGGCATCCGGCCCTGGCACCCACCACCGCCGCCGCCACCACCACCACCCTGCCATCCGTTTCCGTGCTGGCATCCGTGATGCTGCTGCTGTCCTCCCCCGCCAGGAAGCACAAAAACACCGCCGCCATCACCACCCGCCTGCAATCCCACCATCCCCGGCACCGGCATCCCCATCCCCGCCCCGAACCCCAGCCCCATGAATCCCATTCCGGCCCCGGCCCCGGCTCCGGCTCCGCCCATGAGTGCCGGTGCCGCCGCGCCATGCTGCTGCTGCTGCTGATGATGATGATGGTGATTATAATGATGTTGCTGTTGCCGTCCGCCATGATGACCCGCCTGTCCACCAAGCCCAGCGGCGCCCAGCATGCACGGCGCTACACAGCACCCTCCTCCTCCTCCCCCTCCTCCACAACCGGCGCCGGCGATCCCCATCATCGGCTGCAACTGCGGCGGCGCAGCAGCAGCAGCCACGGCGGGCATGTTCCAACCGCCGCTGTTGTTGCAACACCCTCCGCACCCGCTACCACTACCGCCACCTGCATGCTGTTGGTGCTGGTAATGCTGCTGCGCCTGCTGCTGCAAGTGGCCCGGGAACAGCGACCACAGCGGCGCCGTGAACACATTCACGACCCCCTGGCCGGTATTGTTGTTCTGGTTGTTGTTGCCACTGGTATTGTTGCCGCTGTTTCCGCTGCTGTTGCTGTTGTTGTTGGCCGAGCAGCACTGTATCCGGCCCATGACGGGCGCCGCAGTCAGCGGACACAGGTGGATCCAGTCCGGCAGCGGGCCGTTCTGCGCCGGCTGCGGGGCTGGTGCTGCTGTGGTGGTGGTTGTCGTCGTGGTCGTCGTTGTAGTGGTAGTAGTCGTTCCTCCGCCTTGGGCCCCTTGCGTCGTTCCTTGGGCTCCCTGTGCCGGCTGGACTGCTGCTCCCTGTGCCCCTGGTCCTCGGAAGCAGACGCCGCCGCACGTGTTCGGTATGGCCGCCCCAAGCCTGTTTTGCAGCTGCGCGAGGCGGCAGCGGAGGAGCAGCTCTTGCAGGCCCCTGGATAACATGTTAGCTTCCCGCTCTGGGATGGATGAGCATGTTGTCCGCCCACTTACCCATAGTTTCCATAGTCTGGGCGTGACGGACAGAGACAAGTCAGCCACCAGTTCCCTCCGGTTAGCAAGCCTTCCCCGACATCCCACTGCGCCAGACTGCACAGAGAAGCGTCCACGCACCAAAGTCCGAGTACGGAATAAACATGTACCGCGCGTTGTACATGGCTCTTCTTTTCTGCGTGCCGCCCTGTTGAGTGGACAGACACAAAAGGCGATGGGATACCGAGCCGCGCCCAAAACCTGCTGTAGGCAATATGGCACAAAAATATGTATGGAGTGATGCTCAGTATACTATCCTGACTGGCTTGAGAGGCCGCATACAACACCTATATATACGCACACTGACTCCAATATTGCCATTGGATGCGCCCTGTCGTGTGCCGCCACGGGTCGCCACATGGGCGTGTAACGGAAGCATCGCTGGGCAGACGGTTTGCCCCCTGCGTTTGCACACCGATCCGTGACTGACGTGCATGCTTGGGACTCATTGGGCCGTGACTCCCTTTGCGGGCTGCCAACGCAAGGCACCGCACCCGAACCCCGTGGCCGCCAGATGCTGTGTCCGTCTCGTGGAACCAGCGTGTTATTCCATTTGTGCAAAGCCACAGCCCCCAGTCATTGCCATTGGGCTTGCTTTCCAAAACACGAACAACAAAAAACCATCAGCCCAGACAAGCCGGCAGCGAACCTCCGTGTTTATGGACCCGCCCGCGCACTACTAACCAAGGTTGCAGTGATTCCATGTCCCAGACACCTTTTTTGAGGGTCCAACCGGGGAGGTCTAGCTAGCTCACCACCGCCACACATTTACACATCTATATTTGGAGACTCCAAGTCTAAGCCATGGCCTGTGGAGGCAGGAAAAAAAGACAAGAAAAAAACCAGGGGCAACCCTATCATGCAACGCTATAACCCTAAGAGTACAACAGCCGCGCCGCCGCCCACGGCGCTGCTGATCGCCACAAGCTTAAAAGTGGATGGCCTTGGCGTACGTAGCCATGGCAGCCTCCTTGAAGGCCTCGGCCAGCGTCGGGTGGGCGTGGCAGGTCCTGGCAATGTCCTCGCTCGACGCGCCGTACTCGAGCGCCAGAGTGCCCTCGGCAATCATCTCGCCGGCGTTGGGGCCGATGATGTGCACGCCCAGGATCCGGTCCGTCTCCGGGTCCGAGATCATCTTGACCATGCCGTCCGAGTCTTGGTTGGTCTTGGCCCGCGAGTTGGCGCTGAAGGGGAAGGTGCCGATGCGGTACTGGGCGCCCGACTTCTGCAGGTCCTGCTCGCTCTGGCCCACCCACGCCACCTCGGGGTGCGTGTACATGACCGAGGGGATGGCGGCGTAGTTGACGTGGCCGTGGCCCTTCTTGATGTACTCCACCACCGCCACTGCCTCCTCCTCGGCCTTGTGCGCCAGCATGGGGCCGAACGTCACGTCGCCCACGCAGCGGATGTGCGGAATCTTGGTGCGGAACTCCGAGTCGATCACCACCCGGCCCCTCTCGTCAGTCTCCAGACCGATGTTCTCCAGGCCCAGGCCGCCAGTGTAGGGACGGCGGCCGATGGCGACGAGCACGACATCCGACTCGATCTGTAGCTGTTAGCATGCACACGTGAAGCACAAAGACGGGGTAGCAACTGTCTCCACATCTCAGGGGCAGGGGAGGCACGCATACCGTCTCCTGCTTGCCACCGCTGGCAGCGTCAATCTCGAGCTTGACCTTGTCGCCGCCCGTCTCGCCGCTGACGACCTTGGTGTTGAGCTTGAAGTTGATGCCCTGCTTCTTCAGAAGCTTCTGCGCAGCCTTGGAGATCTCCGTGTCCATACCGGGGCCACCGATCTGGCCGAGAAACTCGACGACCGTCACCTTGGAGCCCAGCCTCGACCACACTGAGGCCATCTCGAGACCGATGATGCCGCCGCCGATGACGGTCATGCTCTCGGGAACCCGCTCGAGCGACAGGGCGCCCGTGCTGGTGACCACGCGCTTCTCGTCGATCTCGAGGCCGGGGAAGGGCGTGGCTTCGGAGCCGGTGGCGATGAGGATGTTCTTGCCGACGCGGCTGGTCTCGCCGCCGTCGTTCAGCTGGACCTTGATCTCGTGCTCGCTGGCGAAGGAGCCGGTGCCCTTGAGGTACTCGACGCCGTTCTTCTTGAGCAGGAACTCGATGCCTTTGGTCAGGCCCGTGACCGACGTCTCCTTAGCCTTCATCAGCTGGCCGAGGTTGAGCTTGACGTCGCCGACCTCGATGCCGCGCGATTTGGTGTCGTGGAGGATCTGATGGTAGAGGTGCGAGTTGTTGAGCAGCGACTTGGACGGGATGCAGCCGACGTTGAGGCAGGTCCCGCCGAGCGTCCCGCGCTTCTCGATGCAGGTGACCTGGAGAGGAAGAGGACACACAAAGGTTCCCCGTGTCAATTGACCTGCGTCTGGCGTGAGGGACGTGACGTCGGTAGCGAAGGCGTTATACCTTGTATCCCTCCTGGCCCGCCTTGATGGCAGCCACATAGCCGGCAACACCGCCTCCAATGATGACCAGATCCTTCTCTTCTATTTTCCGGGATATCAACGATTAGCCGAGCTGGGGCAGCACTCGTGGTAAGACGGGGTCTGTGAACTGACCAGCTTCGGTGGCGTACGACCGCCTCCATCGCGACAGAGAGGCCGGCGCGACGGCAGGTGAGGGGACGCTGGCCGTAGAGATAGGCGCATTAGCTGATATGTCCGTCTATGTCTCGTTTGGGAGCTGGAGCAGGCCGTGTGTCTCGTTCGCCCGGATCCGCCCAACGAAACGGCACAAGTCGGGGAGCAGAGGCCACTTGCTGGGAGGAAGACTCACGACGTCCTCAGGGCGGAGCGGGCAAGAGGCCCAGATATTAACCGACGGGACAGCATTACGGATGTGCGGGGGAGAGACTATGGACAACGAGGCAAGGGTTTAGTATTTCGATTGAGCAAGTTGTGAATTGACTCCTCCGCGATTCGGGTTTTGTATGTGGTGTGCGGTTGGAGTCCGGAGGGTTTTCTTAGACTAAGCTTCTTTTTGCGCGGGCTTTTGTCAACGGCTCAAGAGGAGCTTCCTGCGGGCTCCATTGCAGCTGGCGTATTTTTCTTTTTTCGGGACCAGCTGCGTTGGGGAACCGGCGAAAAAATCGGTGCCTGACAAATGTGGCGGCAAATTCATTGACTATCGCCCCTGTACCCGACCGACCCGCACTACGCCCGTGCATTCCCGACGTCACTTCCGGCGCAAGGCGACTGTAGCCGCTTAGTGGTGATATTGCCTCAGTATTCGGCATCTTGACAAATCACGTAGATACAATTATGACAACGTTGATGTACCATCATTCCGCCACCTGCTCTCCTTCGGCCAGGCCCCTTTCCAGAGCCAGCTCCGCGACCTTGCACCTCCGCCGCAGCAGCTTCGTATTGGCCTTGCTGCCCGCGAGGTCCGACTTGCGCACCGTCTTCCTGACAAAGTACTGCAGGCCCCGCGCGAGATCCTCCGTGCCGTCGCCCATCACCGTAAACATCTTGGCTATTGCGTCGTCGGACCGCTGCTGTTGCTGCTGCTGGTCCAGCATGGCCGTCACCAGAAGCACCTCGACAAGCATGCTGGTTTTGGGCTTGAGGTACACAAGGCTCAGGCACTTGAGCACCGACAGCCCCATCACGCCCTCGGCCACCAGCCACCCGTACAGCTTGGCAACGTTGACGATGCGCCGCATGTCCATGACCTCATCATCTTCGTCCTCGTCCTCGGCCGCCTCGCCGAACATAGACTCCCCGAGCCGCCGGAAAAGCTTCCACAGCGTATCCTGGAACGCCCACCGCGACCGTCGATCCGCACACAGCCGCCTGGCTACCAGGCCATAGTAGGGGTTGTACTGCTTCTCCGAACCCGCGCACTTGACAAGCACGTTGGCTATCTCCCGCTGCCGTTCCTTGTTCAGCCGCAGCTTCAGCAGCCGGTGGTACGCGTCCTCGCAGTCCGTCGCCGACATGATGGCCACAAATATGGATCGCCGCACGTCCGTGTTCATCATCTGCTCCCTAGCGAGCACCGTCACATCCGGCGCTGCGCCCTCCCCTGTGATGTCGAGATCCACATCGGATTCGCTCTCGCTGTCTTGGCCGCCACCCTTGACAGTGCCGTTGCTAGTCGCCGCTCGCCCGCTCGCAGTGGTGGCGCCGGCCCAGCTGGAGCCCACGAGCCACCACTTGCCTCTCTTGTCTGACTCCTCAATGTCTTTCAGTCCCATCCGTAGCGGCTCCGTAGCCTTGAGCTTCCTGGAGCTCAACGAGCCGAGCAGCTTCCGCATTCGCGTAGTGTGCTCGGCGACAACAGCAGAGGCAACCGCTCCAGCCTTCATCTTGTTGTTTTTCAGGTCGTTGATGGTCTCGATCATGAACTTTGTCCGAACAGACACGTTCTGTTCCCCCGTCCGCTCCATGGCCGGGCGGATCATGGCGACGATATCCTTTAGGGCCATCGGGTCGTCTTGGCGCAGTGCCGTTCCGGACATGCGGATGATGCGGAGAAGAAGCTCGGCGTTGAGCTCCGAGAGTTCGCTGAGGAGCTTGCGAATGTGGTCGAACACCAGCGTGCAGCCGATCATCTGGAAGTTGTACATCTGCGCGAGGAAAGTGATGATGTTGGACGCCTCCTTGGTGGGCTCCATATGATCCCGAGCACGGCCGACGGCATTCTCGTAGTGCGCCTTGAACCTCTCAACCGTGTTCTGCACCAGGTAGGCGCCAAAGTCCATGCCGATAACCTTGTATGCGGCAGCGGCGAAGCCTGCGCTGAGAATGAGGAGGGTATCCGGGAGGCTGGAGGGATCGCAGACCTGCACCAGTACTAGGTCGGACAGAATCGAGGTGACATGCTGCCTCGGGTGCTCCCGGTATAGCTTCTCAATCTCCCCCAGGATCGAGACCAGGTTGGCGTCGGTCAGCCTGTTTACTAGGCCCTGGGTCTGTCTCCGTATCCTGGATGTCAGCTCTGCGTCGGACCCCGTCTGCGCCCTCATCGAGGGTGGCAAGTATTTGGCCACCGTGCTCCCTGTCGTTGGCGCGACGTATGGGTTCTCCCGTTTCGGCTGGGGTGGCGGCGATGCATTCTCTGGCTCCGAGTCGAAACCTTCAAAATCTTCTTCGTCCCCGTCCCCGTCGTCGTCGTCGTCATCACTCATCCCCAGGTCGAAATCACCCTCGTCGTCATCGCTCGACTGGTCCGAGTCGCCATGATCCCGGCTGCTCTGGGCGGCGGCGGCTTTGCGCCGTTTCTGGGCCAACCACTCATCCGCCTCTGCCTTCCTCTTTCTAGTCTCGTGCTTCTCGTCATCGGAATCACCAGAGTCCAGGTCCTCTAGCAAATCACCGAGCCCGTCGTCCTTGAAAGATTTCGGCAAGCCTTTTTTGCCCTTTAGGCCCAGTTTTCTTTCGAGGTCAGCGATTTCCTTGTCCTCCTGCGCGAGCTTCTCGCGCACTTTTTTGGACACTTTTGGCTCGTCGTCGTGGCTGCTGTCCTCGTCAAAAGCGTCACTACCGTCCCAGCCCCCGGACTCTTCCTCCTCTTCCTCCTCGCTCTCGTCGACTTCGGGTCCGGGCCTCCTCTTCATGATGGACGTAGGTCTTTTCGGGTCCTCCTTGGGCGCTTTTGTGGGTCTGGCCCCGCGTCGTGGCTCGTCTTTGTCGTCGCTGTCGTCTTTCCTTACTGGTCTCGACCTGACCGCTCTCCTTGCGCTATTATCCGCCCTGCGGCGGTTGTTCCCCGGCCCACGCTGGGGTCGAGATCTTCGCTGAGGGCCGCCATGATTGTCTAGTTAGACTCGTTCAAGAGTCAGCCGGCGGCTTTGCGATTGCGTATCAACAAACATCGAGGCGTCCTACCTTGGCCGATTTCCTGCAGGAGACTTAATGGAAGGGACGGCCCCCTGGAATCTCGAAATCGAGCCATGGTCAGTTGTGTTGTCGTCGTGGGGCCGTGTCCGCGCTTCCTGCATTTGTCGTCCGATTTTTTTTTTTTTTCTCCTCCCGCCGTCCGGTCCCCTGCCTCCGCTCGAGTGGGTCGAATTGGCGGAATGACGCGTGCCATAGCGCGGCAGCTAGCGGGCCATCCGTTTCCAGAAAGCGCTAAGCCAACCCTAAAATCGACGTCGCGCGACTGCGGGGCAGCGCCCCCACGGATCGCTGCAAGGCTTAATTTTGGGCTGCCAGCATTGTGGCTCGAAAACGACGACCGATGGTGTTAGAAACCGGGGCGTCTTCCCCCTTCTCACGCCGCCGATTCCAATAAGCCAACACCGTCCGCCCGACAGTTTACCCATACAAGTCGAGACCTAGAGGCCGCTTGGCCTGCCGGCAAGAGCCATGGGCCACCTCACAAGCGACGAGGTACGCCAACTCCCACTCTTCCTCTCAATATCGACCGCAGCGGCTGACCTCTGCTCTGCCATGACGCGGCGCAGTTCTTCGTCAAGCTCGCCGAGCTCTTCGAGTCGCGCAAGGGGCAAGACCACGGCGCGGTCTACCTGACGCAGAAACGCCGTACGCTCCCCCAAACACCGCCGCGGTGACAGCAAAGCTTACCAACCCGGGCCCAAACCCAGTGACATATGGCCAGCAGCAAGAACGCACCACCACCGATGGCGCAACACCAGCACAACCACTAGCAGACCTGAGCCCGGCAAAACCGCTGCCGGTGCTGATCCGGGCCACGGACGGCAAGACGGGCGACAAGGGCTCCAAGCGGGCGCAGCGCGTCAAGCTGTCGACCGTCGTCGACCCGGACGGCCTCGACGCCTTTTACGCGCGCTACGCCGAGGTCTGCAAGGCCGGCATGGTTGCTCTCAAGCCTAGGGACAAGAGCAAGAAGAAGGCAAAGGCCAAGAAGAGGAAAGGCGCGGCCGCGACGGGCAAGGCGTAGGTGATTTCCAGGTAAAAGGACAAGGGGCAAGTTGTGGGTGGCAACGAGATTGTGCTTTGTTTAGCAATACCCCAACCACAATGGCATATTATTAAAAATATTGACCGTAGCGAAGCTATTCGCAGAAAATAGACATCAGTATTCCTGTCCTGTTTCGCCTTTCCCTCTACTGCCCAAAACACCATCCGACCTGCCCAACCCTTTCCCTTCCTAGACCCCCTCTGACACAAATCCAACCACACCTCAAATCCCACCAGCCCTGCGCCTCTGCTGCTCCCGCCGCCGCAGCCTCTCGTCCTCGCTGTCGTCGTCCTCCTGTATGCTCTCCATGACCTCGCGCACGTTCTGGCACGACTCGCACTCCTTCTTCTGCGGCCGCCGCGAGTTGCCGACGATCATGATGAGGCTCGCGGGGCAGCGCACCTCGGGGTCGCTGCTCTCGCAGCTGGCCAGCTTCTTGTGCGCCTCCCACCGGGTGCTGCACGTCGTGCAGCGGTAGAAGTGCACCTCGCACATTTTTTTGCCGGGTGGAGGAGCGCCTCCTGGTTCTCGCTCGTCTCCTGTGTCGACCGCCGCCGTCGTCCCGTGCTTTTGCTGCCGCTGCTGCTGTTGCCCGGTTTCGAAAATGATCTCGTCTCTATCGTGGATCGCTTTGCCGATTCGGTACTGATGAGATACCTATAGATGAAGCCTTTCAGGCGAATCGGGCATATGTTTTAGTCTCGTACACCATCATCGTCTGGACGGCCGGCGCCCCTGGATCCAAGACGGGAGAGAAAAGCAAGACAACCATCTCTGACTCACCTAGCTACCTTGCCTGGGAAACGAAGAATGCGGCTCTAAAAAGTGCGATATCAGGGAGAAAGCACGTCGCTCCATGGCCAGATGGCGTCGACTTATATGCAGGGGCGGTCATGGCGCGCCAGCTCAGCGACAGCAGGCCGACTCGCCTGCACAGGTCATGTGTTCTCACTCCCGCCTCCCATCTCATGAGCGTTTGACGTTTGGCCGTGCCAGCAGGAACACACAAACATGGGAAAGAACCGGTGTCAGCTATTAGTGTTGTTGACTGCTCCGAGTCGGCCTGAATCCATGTGAGCATAGCAAATGGCCGAGTCTTCAAGATAGATAGTTAGGTAGGTACGTAATTACGTATACAAAATGGGGCCGCACAAGCTTGGTATGTGCAGACTATGCGACCAGGCAAGGGAGGAGCACCCAGCAGTCCACGGCCGGTGGGGAGAATATAGAAAGAAAATAAGAAGAGAATATGTGAGAAATATGTGTGGCTGGATCTGCAGATATTCAGACCACACTGTCCTACTGCCCCCTAGATCAAGCGGACGGCAGTGCCTGAGACGGGCCATGACGCTGCCAAGTCCCATCTCGGCCCAGCAGCTAATCCTTGTGCGTGTGAGCCACGTGTACCCGTGCCGCATCCACAAGAGCTGGGCAGCACAAAGGGATGCCATAGCCTGGAGCCTCAACGCCTTCGCCTGCCCTCAAGATCCCACCCAATAATTCGATCGCCCGCCGGGGTATCCGCTCGTTCGCTCGCTCATGAAAGATGCCAAAAATAACGTCGCCGCCGTCCTGTCGTCCGATGGTCGATACGCAGGGCGCCAGCAAGCCAGCCTGTCGGCCATGTAAACTCCATACTCCAATACGCCATCACGCCGTCGCAGATCCTACGCTTCAAAACCCAGTCACCAATGACTCAACCAGGCCCGCCGCAAACCAACCGTTTCCGGAGCCGCCCAGCCGAAACCACCAACAGCACGGGAGAATCAGGTGCTATTCCACGGAACAATCTAGGTAAAATGTGCGCCCGATCCACCTCTTTTCATTTTCCACGCCTCCACCTCTCCGTATAGAGACAATACAAACTGGCGACACCAATCGGCCGTCCTGCCCTCCTCCCAGCGTCGCAGCTTCAGCAGCTGCGTATTTGGCGAGTTGATGCTGAATGGTCTCGATCGACGGAGGATTTTCGGTTCGGGTCAGTGAGTCTTCCGAGTTGACTGTAACTCTCCTCACAAACTTTTTTGCCCCTCTTTGTGGGGTTGCCGAAGATGATAGTAAAGATGGGAAGCCGATATAAAAGAAAATTTTGTGTGGCAAAAGGGACAAACTGGTGGCCGAATCGGATCAAAAGAAATGTGAGACGCAAATACAGTATTACACCACCTGAGGGTGGGAGAGCCGGTGAGGACAGTGCCAAGAAAAGGGAGAAATAGGGGGGCCGTATACCGTGGGCCCGAATGGGTCACGATTTACCGGCGGGCCGATGATATGGCATACCAGCCGAACATCGGCCGGTGCCCCGGGGCATTACATGATCTGGTCCTGGGTAAGACCGCCGTGAGGATCTGTGTCCATGGAGTCGAGGCCAGGCGCGTTGTTGAGGTACTTGACGAAGCTGAGGTTCAGCGGTCGTCCGCCGTACTGGTAGCCTTGGAACTTGGCAATCGCTGTCTCGGCCGTCTCGGCACTATCGAAGCGGACCACGCCGCTACCGCGAGAGCGCCCGCTGGGCTCGTACTGGATCTCGGCCTGCTCCACCCTGCCAATTGTGGTGAAAAGCTCAACGAGGTCGTCATTGCTCGTCGACCACGGAAGCTAGTAAAGAACAAGAGCGTCAGCCAGTAGAAGCCACCAAGGTGAAGAGTCGAGTAAAATGTACTTACGTTGCGCACATATATCGTCTCGCTCCTCTCAGTACCAGACGTAGCGTTGTCGGTGAAAGGGTTCGCCGGGACAGCAGCAGCGGCGACGGCGGCAACAGGGTTGGCAGCAGAGCCGTCGAAACCCCCGCCGTATCCGCCACGGTTGAAGCCACCGCCGCCAAAGCCTCCTCGGCCAGAAAAACCACCGCCTCGGTTGAAGCCGCCGAAGCCACCGCGCTGACCAAATCCACCGCGGCCGCCGTACCCAGCGCCTGCGAACCTATCGAGGCGGACTTCTAGCGTGCGGCCGTACCACTCATAGCCGTTGAATTGGTTGATAGCGTTGTTAGCGTCATCGGGGCTATCAAAGATGACGATGCCTGAACCCTTTGGCCGTTGGTCCGGGGTCATGTGGACATCGGCTCGGTGGACGCCTCCGACTCGGGCTGCTTGTCTGAACAAGTCCTTGAACTCGCGCCAGTCGATATTGAATGGAAGCTGTGTACCGACTTGTCAGCAAAGGTCATTTATTGCCGGCCGACGGCGATCCGAGGGCGGTTAAGACGCGAAGACTAACGTTGTTGACATAGACCTGGCGCCCGGCAGTGCTACCGCCGCCCATTTGGTTGAACGCGCCAGGGCCGCCGAAGTTGCCGGGGCCGCCAGCACCGGCGAAGCCTCCACCGCGGCCGCCCGAGTTGTTGTTAAATCGAGGCTCAGCCTCGCGATCCTATTTCGGGGGTTAGATTTAGGTTGGTCTACGCGAGCACGCGTGGCTGCCCAGTGTGGGCTATGACGAATCAAGCGCGGGCGGACTCACCTCTCGGACGTAGACGAGGCGACCCATCAGGTTCTGGTTGCTGAGAGTGGCAACCGCATGCTGCGCTTGCTCCCTCGAGGCGTACTCCACAATTCTACAGACGTCGTCAAGGTTAGCTTCTGCACGGCACAAGAGGAATATGGGTTAGAGTGTCTTCTGAAACTTACCCGCATCCCTATAGTAGCCAACAGGCACCGTCGCCCCAACCCGTCAATCCTACAATTCCTTCAAGCAACGCGGTAGAGACCAAGAGATAGGGTGCCACGAAACAGCCCTGTTAGACGCCCACCTTCGACATTCCGTTCGGAAGCAGCAACACATCGGCAAAAATCACCTCGCCGGCTGCACGAAGGGTGTTCGGTTCACCGACCGTCAGCATTTCCAAAGACCCGAGGTCCAGCGAGAGGGGCTCAGGCCAAGTAGCCTAGAGAGGGGACGCACCTTGCCGCATGAAGTCTTTCAGATGGTGCCACTTGACGTCGTAAGAGAGGTTCCCTACATAGACGCGGCGGTCTTGCTGGGAATTCTCCCGCAGGTTGTTGATCATCTGGTCCTTTGCTTGGTGTCGTTCCTCGAAGGGGCGTGCAGGTCCACCATAACCCGGATTCGGCCCTCCGGCAGGCGCTCCTTGTCCACTCATGGGCGAGCGTGACCTTCTCCGATCGTTCCGTTCGGCGCTCCGCGATCGGTTGCTGCGAGGCGAGTATGATCGCCGGTGTCCGGCGCGGCCTGGGCTTCGTGAGCGACCACGACGGGGAGACCGCGACCTCTCACGCTGCAAATCGTCAGTAACGTGCCGGCTTGCCATGCTCGCCCACCAAGCCTGGGTGGCAACTGCAACTGAGAGAACAACAGAGCGGCGGGACGCCATTTTTTTCTTCGAGGTAGACAAGCCGGGTCAGGGGCCCCCAGCTGCGGCGCTCGAGCCCCGAGTGCACCGTATGCATGCATTGGACATGCGGCACCGAAGTCAATCCCGTCCCCAAGAATAGCACTGGCTCTAGGGGACTCAAAGTTTAGAAGGGCGATAACCCGCCCGTCGGGTGTCGGACTGACCAGCACCCACTAGCATGTAGTGGGGAGACCGGGCCAGAATATTTGCCTGTTTTGAGTTCGGTCAAGAGAAATGGCGCCACTCGAATAGACATGCATGCAAAGTGCCATCCTTGGCCACCACAACGGCCGAGGAGGCCGCCGCCGAGGACTTCGAGAGCGGGAAATAAACCAACAGCAGGATGAACCAACGGAATCATACTTACGGGACGGTAGTTGTCGTTGTCAGCTGTTTAAGAGAAAAGCAAAAGAGTTAGAAGTTTGTGGCAACAGTGAGAGAGAAATTGTAGGCCGCGGAATGGTCAGGCAAGGTAAGAGGAGTAGGGGCCGATCGGGGAATATGTATTTAGAGCACACACACTCTCTCTCTCACTCTCGCTAGCCGGCACGACGGTTTTGCACAGTGTGGCGAGTAGGAGGAGAGGGGTGTGTGGGTGAGATGGATGGCCGGGCAGGCTGGAGAGGATGTGCGGCGGGGGCATGGAACAGTCCGGGTAGTGGATCGAGGGAAGGGTCGCATAGGCATGCAGGATGGGGAGTAAGAGGGTGGGCTTCGATGCGGAAGCACTGAGGCTTGTGTGCGGAAATCTCTCCCAGCACATGTACATCCGCGGGCGGCATGTGCCATCATTGGACGGAGTACAGTAGGGGGGT
The DNA here is from genome assembly GCA_000193285.1 of Magnaporthiopsis poae ATCC 64411. Lineage (NCBI taxonomy): Eukaryota > Fungi > Ascomycota > Sordariomycetes > Magnaporthales > Magnaporthaceae > Magnaporthiopsis > Magnaporthiopsis poae. The sequence continues at coordinate 197,085 of GL876968.1, forward strand.
GGCATATGGAGAGGACGCTCCAGGCCCAAGTACCTCCGCGGCCTCGGATGGGGCCGCAGAGATACGGACGGGGTACCAGGCACGGAACCAAGCCGGGGTAGGAAACGATCGCAGGGAATGGCTGGGCATGAGTGACGGAGGGACACAGAGGGGCGACCAGTGGCGAGCGAGCAGGCAAATCGGAAGGGCGAAGCGAGCGCTGACTGGGCAGGTGCTCATCCAGGAGGGGAGCAGGACGACATGGCGCGCTGTGGAAGCGGGTTACAAGAGGCAGTAGGCAGTACACCGTCACACGTCATCGGGGCATTATGGCCGGGCTTGCCAGAGCGTGATACGCGCAACCACTGGTTGGTGGACGAGAGAGATGCGACTGTCTCAGACCAGGCAGAACAGGATGGAGGGCCAGCCAGGCTGAGACCTGGCGAAGGAGACAGCAAGGCGTCGGACCTGATTGCGGCTGCCGAAGACGAGCATGGAGAGAACCTGATATCCCATATCCAAAACGGTTCGGGGAGCCGCGGATGGGGACGTGGAGAGGCATGGGCAGGCGGGACAAGCAAGCCGACAAAGGGGCAGAGGGAAGGGTCGGGTGGTGTGTGGCTGCTGGACAGTCTGGAGGGAGGGCAGGGGGACTGCAGGGTCCTCTCCCGCGAAAGAACGGAGCCGGCTGTCGAAGCATGCCTCCCGAATAGGAACCACTTACCCATTTTTTCCTCTCTTTGGATGCCTCAAGCTCGGTCGGGCGCTTGGTAGACGGAGAGAAATTTTATGCTGCCTTCTGAGGGACAGTGTTCGATTGGGCGGTGATATTGCCGGCGATCAATGGGCGGCTGCAAGACAAATGATGTTGATGCGGGAAAGGAGGGAGGGGCGTGGCAGCCAGGTCAGGCAAAAGGGCCACACACACAGTGTTGCGGCGAGCGAGTGAGTGCGCGACAAGACCCGGATGACGCGCTGCAGGCGAGAATGCAGGATGCTGGGTCGAGCGCAACGGCAGCGGCAGCAGGGCGTACAGGGCGGCGTGTGCAGCGACGCAGCAATGCAACAGGAGAGGATGCGTGAAGACGCCGCCTAGGAGGTCGGCTGGGTGGGTGATAGGGTGGGAAGGAACGTTGTTGGGACAGAGGAGGATACCACCAGCTAGCAGGAGAAAGGCGCTGGCGTGGTCGCCTGTCAACCAGCGTTTAGTCCAGTTCAACTCCAGGCCAGGTGAGCTGGATGGTGCGCCAACGGACGTGAGCGTGTGCGAGGGAGTTGTCTGGTGTGAGTGTATGTGTATGTCGGCGTTTTGGCGGGCGAGGGCGTCAAAATCGCGTGGTGTGCGCCGCGTCGATCTTCTTGGGACGGAAAAGCTGACAAGACAGCCGCGAGGAGGTGGAGCTAGGTTGTGAGCTGGGCTCTCTGTGCTAGCGCGGCCCCGGCCGGTTCTGCCTGACAGAGGTGGAGCTGCAGGCGGCTGCTATGCAGGTTGGAATGCAGACAGAAGAAGGGCAGAAAAACAAAACGGACGGGAAACGTAGGTGTGATTCACGCGCAGGCGTTTTCAAAACGGCGGGTGAGTAAGGCAAAGGAACAAGCGGCGTCGCGTCGCGGAAGAAAAAATTGGCAAAAAGAATGAGCGATCAATCCAAAGAGGTGCCCACGCGCTGTCGTTGGAAGGCAGGCCCCAACAGCAGCTAAGGACTGGGCCTGGGCCTGGGCATCCGAGGAGAACGCGTGCGGCTGGTGGGTCGGCCAAACTGCTGATGCTTCTTATTGGACGCCCACGGGAGATTGGGCCAGCGGTGGGGAAGCAGTGGGTGCAAGGGCCATGGATGGTGGTGTGTGGCACGTGCGTCACTGCAACGTCAATGGCTCAGTTGCGAGCCAGACTTCGAGGCAGACACGACGGCATGTCTTTTTTGCCTCAACTTCGGGGAGATAGGAAAAATCAACGGCAGGCTCCTACCAGCAGACGTTGCCAGCCTCCTGCATCTTAAGCTACAAGTTGGAAGAACTCGACCATCTAAAAATTCCAGACAAACAGACGGACGGACGGACAAACGGACGGACGGAAAGACACAAGGCAGACGAACAGACAGTGAACGGGCCGGCTGATAGAAGCACCGCACCGCCCTTCACGACTAGCAAAAACTGCGAGGCTTCATGGAGTGGTTGAGTTGCAGCAGGAAGCGGGGCCACAGTGCCCGCAGCCAACCCGTTGGGACAAGGTCTGGGACCGACCAACTCGCGATGCCGGGCAGTGCTATTTCCATATTTGCTTGGTTGGTGGAAGGAAGCAGCCAGCACCATTTCGGGACCGATGCATGGCCCGCCTGGACCGCCCTCCCGCGCCAACGCCCCCTAGCTGCCTGCTCGCTAGCCAGCCCCTCGTCCAGCAAGTCGAACCTAGCAAGTCTTTGGCCAATGGATTATTTTCTGCGTTGGGTGCCTTCCGCTGCCTTGCGTCAGCGTGCACTTTTTACTCCTCTCTTTCCGCCCCTCCCAGCAGCTAGAGGCTTTATCGCGTCATTTTTGATGATGCAATATCGGGAGACGGAAGCCGGCGTCGACGACCCGACGACGCTGCCTAGAACTACCCGCCGACTAGATAGTACCCAGAATCTTTTTTGGACGGGGCGGCTCGGTAATCGCCACCATAGGCGGCCGCCCAGCTGGCAGCCAAGGTACTGTACATATAAATACGCCCCAGGAATGGTGGCAGGTCTCCACTGCAAGGGGATTAGTGCTGGTGTCCGAACCTGCTCTCCGGTGACACCACAGCTACGGCGAACGGCCCGTCGCCGTCTCACTCGCCCCAGCGCTCTTCAAGTCACGAAACGTAGAGACTGACCGTATGCCTCCAAGAGGATAGGCAAGTTGCGGGGTAGGTATTGTCAATGTCATGCTGTGTTCCGTCGGTAACGAGCGGTGCCGACCCGAGAACACCATTGTCGCCCTCGGCCTCTCCCTCTTAGCGGAGAACGAACGCCTCCATGACAGCAGATGAACGGCTGCGCAGCAATGGCGCCCTCGACTGTGGCAGGGTGCGTGGGCTGCTGCTCGTGACAAGACCAGGCGCCGGGCCTACCTGCCTCGGTGGCACAGCAGGTCAAGGCGGGCTTTGGGCCCCTCCCTCTTGTGCAACGTGCCGTGGGGCAGCAATCTGGTTGCATCCTGTGGCCGCAACAATCCTCTACTGTGCTCCTGCCGCGTCCGCTCAGCTGTATGGCGCAAGCAATACGCCACCTAGACGTGACTGGTGGGCGTGGTCATGACCGGGCGGATAAGGATGGCCCCCGACCTATACATGCGCCAAGACACCAGACACCATTCCCTTGTCTGCCGGTGTCCTTACACCGGGCAGTGCGGGAAATACCTACCTCGATGGGCATTTGCTGAGCGGGGTACCTTTCCCAGGTCTGTATCCTATACCACAAGAAGAATTCACCTGGGCAGAGAGCATGCCGTCGACGGCAAACAACGCAGGACTCTCGGGCTTACGGAACATTATATGGCAGACATGCCAAGTACGCTCGCCAGAGTCTAGGCCCTGAGAAGACGCCTAACACATAGCAGATGCCTTGGCGGAGATGCCGATCTGGGGGACAGGGAGGATGAGAGGAACGTGTATAAAATCAAGGAGGACCCAGGAGCAACTGAGAAAAAAGGAAGAGGCTGGGGATGCTGTTGTCGTGTGTGGACGGAGCGTGCAACGGATGTAAGCGCACTAATACATACCCACCCCTCCCGGAGGCCAATGGTCACAACGGGGAAGCCCCGACCGAAATATTGACTGCCGTCGTGCAGCTGGCCGCGCCAGGGAGGCCTCTTCCTATTAGCTGGCAAGCCCGAGGCGGCACACCACGGGCTTGCCGGTGTAGCCACTGCATTAGTGCCTGTCAGTCAGTCCAATCTGGGACTTGGGATTTGAATGGGTGTGTGAGGGCGTAGGTGGCCGGGCGGTGGGATTTATGCGCGGGTCGTCTTGTTGTTGTCCATGAGCATTGAATGGCTGGTGTGCGGGCACAGCAATGCAAGGCTCTGGCGAATGGAGGGTGCGAGAGAGGAGCCGGGCAGTCAAGTTGATAACATGTAGCAGGTAGGTGCTTGGCTGGAGCAGGGTTGGGGTTAGAGATTGACTGCGAATAGCGGCACCGAACCGACCCGCCATAAAAAAATCGATATTCAAGATTTGCATGCCCAACGCCCGATTGACCATCAACTGTACTCAATTGATCGCCGGCAACAACCTAAAATCAAGAAGAAGAAGAAAAGAAGAACAGAAAAGACATGTCCGTCTCACAGCCGCTCTCCGGCGTCCTCCGCAGCCTGTCCCGCATCCCCCGCGCCTCCGCCGCCCGGCCGGCCCTCCGCAAAGCCGGCTCGCGATGCCTCTCCAGTAGGACAACAGCCTCTCCTCCGACCCGGCCCCTCCTACGAACACCACCATCCGCAACTTGCACTCCCGCACGGCACTACTACCACCCAACAACAATCCCTCCCGACCGGCCATCCCCCTTTAGCGCAACCGAGACCGCAATCCTGACGGCCGCCTGCGCCCACGTGCCGACCCACGGCAAGACGCCTCCAGCTGAGACTGCGAGGATAGTGAGTGTAGGTAAACCGGCACCGTTGCGTCCAGCGTAAACGTTGCGTGATCCCACCGTAGTACGACGGGACTCATGCTATCATACCATATAATTTCTCAGGCTGGTCGCTTCGCTGCAGTAAACACAAGTGTGTATGCGTAGCATGTCACTGAGATGCCGAGGGCGCGATCAGTAGCGCCAAGATGGTAGTCCTCGCCAACGTTCCAACAGACTCGGCTGCTGGCCGAGCGGGCGCGCGAGCTGTTCCTCCCCGAAGACGGCAACCGTGCGCTCGCACAGGCCGAAGTCAACGCCCGCGCCGAGCGGCTCGCCTGGGAGCGGCTGCTGCTCAACGAGCCCGTTATTGGGCGGTGGCAAGAGGTCAGTCCGTTCCTGTCCCTTCTTCCTCTTCCGGTGCTCTTCCTGCTCCCAACTAACAGGAATCCATGACACGGCAAAAAACAGGCCCAGGCAATAATGGCCCAGCCCACCTTCGCCCCCGAGTGCCTCGCGGAGCTGGCCCGGCTGGCCGACGACGTCTGGGCCCTGGCGGGCGACGCCGCCGTCGACCCGTCCTGGTACGCCAAGCGCGCCGCCCTGTCGGCCGTCTACGCCGCCGCCGAGCTATATATGACCACGGACCGCTCCCCCGGATTCCGCGAGACCCGCGAGTTTGTGCGCCGCCGATTCGCCGAGACGGCAGAGGTCGGCCGCGCCGTGTCGTCTGTTGGCCAGTGGCTTGGCTTCACTACCGTCTCGGCCCTCAACGTGCTCAGGAGCAAAGGGGTGAACATCTAAACGACAAACAAACAGTATTTTTTTTATCCCATTTCGTCTCACAGTTTGACGCCTACCTGAGGTGAATGTATACCAACCGACCTATCCACGCAAAAATACCCATGTGTAAAAAACTGTATCATTACAATAGAAAAAGAAGTGACATACTTCCCATTGGTATCCGTAACAGTTGCCTCGTGTGGCGCCTCCATTCCCAACAAATACGCAGCAAAGAAAAAGAGAAATTGACTGTGCGAGGTTGCCGGAAGCATAAATAGCAAATAAGTGGCAATGGCCCGTTCGCCCTGCTCGCCGAGAATGCGCCTCCCGAAAGACAACTCCTGGAAATCCGGATCCTGAGTTTGCCCATAAACGCACATAAAAAAGAACACTGAGATTTCCCAAAGGAGCCGCCAAGAGTGAAAGCATATTACTGGTACTCGTCCATCGTCCGCTGACGAGGATCCTTCATCCTGCACGGCGGGACAGCAGTCCATGTCAGCACCAGCACCAGTCACAGTTGCAGGAGCACATGTCAAGCCGCCACTGGACCGGCCGAGCACGTACCTGATAATATTGACATCCTTGTTCACCTTGGCGCGACCCTCGATCGCGTTGGGCGTGATCATGATAAACTGCCGGCTGACCGACTTGCGCGCCGCAGACACCAGCATGTTTGTGCTGATGGCCCTGTTCACGTTGTCCATGAAGACATCGAACTCGTCCAGGCACCGCAGCGGCGAGCCCATCGAGTCCCAGATGGCCAGGAGGAGGCAGATGGACGAGAAGGACTTTTCGCCGCCCGACAGCGTCTTGGTGTTTCTGCCCGTCGCGTTCTTGCGCGTCGCGTCCGGCTCGACCTGCACCTCCAGCTTCTTGCCGACGTGATCCAGCACCAGCTGGCCCCTGTAGCCGCGCTCGCTCAGAAGATAGACAAAGTTGGAGCGCGCGTTCGCGGATATGTATCGCTGGAAGTTGCGCCACTTCTCCATCCGGACCGCCATCGTCCTGCTCAGCCGCCGGATGATGTCGTTGCTGCTGTTGAACGTGTCCTCCGCGTTTGTGTGGGCTACCTTGGCATTGGCGGCGTCGTCGTAGATCTGTTCATCGGTCTTACCGATCCTCTTCTGCCGAGCCTCGAGCTGCTTGTTGATCGAAATCACCTTGGCCTCGATGCTCTTGTGCGTCTCGCCGTCCGGCACGAACACGCGCTCGGGCACAACGGCGGCCGCCTGCCTCGTGAAGTTCGCCACTACTGCCTGCTGTTCCTGCAACTTCCTCTCGGCGACGCGCTTGTCCTCCCGAAGCTTCTCCACCTCCTCGAACGCGTCGTTCTTTTGTGTGAGCACCAGCCGCCTGGCGTCGTGCGCCATGTTGACCTGCGCATCGGCTTTGTTGCGCCGCGCCTCGAAGTCCTGCTGCACGAGCTTCTCCTCGCTGAGTTTCTTCTTGAGGCCGTCCGCCTTGCTGCTTTGTTCGGTGACCAGCATCTTCAGTTCTCCGTACTGCCGCCCAAAGGTCTCGTACTCCTCTTCGAGCCTTACGCGCGCAGCTTCCAGCGCCTTGAGACGATCGTCGTAGCCTTCAAAGTCGTCAAGCTCATGGCTGAGGGTGAATATAGAGCCTTGGCACTGTCGGTCGTCCCTGTTGAGCTTTTGGTGCTTCGTCTTTTGCTCTGCCAAGTCCTGCTCGCACACCCGGGCCCGGTCCTTCAGCTCGTCCCGTCTGCGGACTAGATCGTCATATTCGGTTCGCAGCTGTGACAAAACATCGCGGAGCTGCGATACCTGGGCCTGGACGTCAGCCTTCATGCGCGGCTTCTGGGGACCGGGCACAACAGGAGCAGTGGCAAGGTTGGCCCCGCCGCCCCTGTTCGTGAGTCTCAGCCCCTGGCCGCGTTTTATGTCGTGAAAGCAGATGCAGGCCTTGACGTTCCGCGGGGGAGGGCCCTTGAAGAGGACGTTCTCGGCATCCAGGCGTTTTTCCACAAGGATGATCTGCTCGATGAAGCTGTTGATGATGAGCTGGTTGCGCACCATATCGTCCTCAAACTTGAGCACCCGCAGGATCGTATCGAACTCGGGGTCCGGCTCTTTGCCCCGCGTGTCGATCACGGTGCGGTTCGCGATCAGGACGGGACAGTTCTTGATCCTGAAGTGTTCCATGGATCGCTGGAGCCGCTGCTGGTCCGCTTTGCTGGTGACGATGAACCCGTTAAGCGCTCTGCCTAGCGTCTTTTCCAGCAGGCTCGTCCACTGAGGCTTCGTGACGCTGATGAGCGAGCCCATTGGGCCGACCGGCTTCTCTCTGTACCCGTTGTCGTTGGCAATTTGCCGCAGAAGCTCTGGGACCCCGCGCTCGTAGGCGTCGAGGGGAGATCTGTCGTTTCGCTCCAGGTCTTTGAGCCTTGTCTCCATGGCCCTGACCTCCCTGATCTTGGACTCGACTGCCTGGTGCATGCGTCTCTGCTCATGCTTGGCCTCGTCTCGGCGACGCTCGAGCTCGGGTCCTCGGTCGGCGTTCTCCTTCATTTCATCGCGGATCCCCGCGAGGCGCTCGTTCGCTCTTCTCAGCTGTTCGCGCTTCCTTGCGACCTGCTCGCCAGTCGAACCGGCAACGCGCGCCTTTTCCTCCTCCATCGTGGCCGCATTTTTCTCCAGCTCCTTCTTGGCGTTGCTGAGCTGAGCGTGAGCGTCGCGTTCCTCGCGGCGAATGTTTTCGAGCTCTGTCCTAGCCTGTTGAAAGTCCTTGGTGGCAGCCTCTATCTTTCTCTCAAGCCCCGGAGCTTCCTCGTTGACCAGGGCATCCCGCGCCGCTACAGCTCGCTCGCGCTTGGCGTCGGCGGATTCGAGGGCTTGGGTAAGGCGCTCAGCTGCCGCCTCTGCGTTGGCGATCTGGCCTCGGTATGCTTCGAGCTCCTCCTCGCGCTCCTTCAAGATGCCTTCCTGTTCCTTTACTTGTGACCAGGCCAGTTGCATGTTGTACAGACGCCTCTTCCGCCGCAGCTCCTTGTTCTGCTGGATGGACTCGAGCAGCTTCTCGGCCTCGTTCAGTGCCTTCTTTGTCATCTTAACACGCGCCTCCTGCTCGGGCAGCTTGCTTTGTACCGCCTCCAGGTACTCCATGATTAAACGATAGTCGTTGTCTAGCTGCTCGAGCTGAACGCCCTGGATGAAGAATTGGTATTTTTGCGAGTCGGACGAGGCGTTGAGGAACGACCGCGCATTGTCCTGCGAGAGGACGTTGAGCGGGTTGTCCACCTGGAGACAGAACCACTCTGCAATCTCCGAGACCTCTCCTCGCTTGCTGGAGATAAGTTTTCCGGTGGCCGATTTGGCCTTGAAGCCACTGGCCCCAGACCTGTTGAAGTGACGCTCGACAATGATAGAGTCGCCGTAGATGTCATGCTGATATGCATCTATGCCCTGGTTCTTGATCTTGACGCTGAGGATGGCCTGGTCCCTCCCTTCTTTGATGAATGCTTTAAGGCTGCCTCCTCGGTTGGTCGAGCTCGCCTTGCCACCAAGACAAAGGGTGAGTGCGGTCAAGATGGCGCTCTTGCCGCTCCCGTTCTCCCCGACGATGAAATTGAGGAGAGGACCGAGCTCGCAGTGCAGCCTCTCGTGGCACATGAAGTTGATACAAGTGACGCTCTCCAAGATTCCGTTCAGGGCAGCGTGATTGTCGCCGATGAGGGGTGGCCGGCTGTTGATACGCTGTGTCGCCCGTAAATCGTCCTCTCTCTCGTGCTGGAGGTGCTCGAAGCCACGATCGCGGAGATCTTCGTACTGGGTGGCCACTGGGGCGCCATCGTCGTCTTCGTCGTCATTATCGTCGTCCACGTCCATCTCAGTAGAGTCGCGGCCACTGGGACCTTCCCCATTCGGAGTGTGATTGCTCGATCGTCGTTCGTATGATTCTACGTTGGACATGCGCGGTCGTTTCCTCTAGAAAGTCTGTCAGTTATATAGGCGAGGTAGGACAGCAGCACGGACAGCTCGAGCCACGCTTACGGGCTCATGGCGCAGAGACGAGCGTGCGGCGACAGCTTCGACAATCTCTTCGTCTTGGTGGTCGGCTTGCTCGAATCGCGTTCGTTTCCGTCGCGAGGACTCGCCGCCGAGACCATTCACTGTGCGCGCAGGCATCTTCTGGCAGATATAGAAAGCGACGCGTCCGCACGGCGGGAGGAAGTATGCTGCCCTTGCACCGCCTGTTGTCAAAGAGCGGAAGTGGTCGGGGCGGGGAGCAGGCAGATTGCAAAGGCGTGATCTACTTTGGCAGCAACGACGCGATGGTACCTAATTACGGCGCGTAAATCAGAGACCCTTGTGCCTGCCCGCGTCGCTTGACAATGACGCCCCACCCGCGCAGGGCTGACAGGGATATATACGGCTGAAAGGTGGGGGTGACATCATCAAGGTTCCCGTCATCACGTGCATATTTCAACGGGCATCCATCCCAAGTAACGCGAAGCCCCGCCGTTCAATTGCAAACCCTTCCATGAAGAAATACCTATATCATGGAGGCCAGCACTGAAGTTGGTACAAGGGAGATTCCGGCCAAGAGCGACGAAGATGGCGCCAGAGAGGATGACGTGCCCGTGGGCTTTGGCAAGACGTCACTGCCAGAAAACTGCGTCGAGTACATGGTGTTTCTGATCGACAGCCAGCTAGACGCTCGCCAGGTCCTCTCGCGCCTGGAAACCGTCAAGAAGTCCGCGCTGCAACTGGCGGCTGGGCTCACCAAGGACTATATCTGGCAGCGTGACAGCTTCGGCCTCGAAGTGAAGAGCCGCTCTGGTGAGTTGCTGCCCAAAGTCTTGGCTTTTAACCTGCATAGAGAGATGCAACACAGCTGACACCGTGGTATGGAGCATCGGGGAATAAGGCCTCCTGTTTCTCCACGGCATCACGGATCATGGCGACTCCGTAGAAGACGAGTGGCTCGTAGTGTACATGCTTCGTGAGCTCAGCAAGTCCTTCAAGGAAATATGGATCCGCGTCTTTGACAGTGACGGCGAGTTCCTGCTCGTCGAAGCCGCCAACGTCGCCCCGAAGTGGCTGAACCCGGAGATGGACAGCAACCGGGTCTGGATCAACGACGGCAGGCTCCTGCTCGTGCCTCTGTCCGAGAAGGACAAGAGCGGCCTCGCCTCCTCCAAAAAATTCCATCACCCTGTCCGACGCCGTGAGCTTCATCGGCTCAAATCCAGAAGCGCTGGTCCACTCGACCTTTGTCGAGTCCGAGGCCTTCTACCGCCTGGAAAAGTACCCGGGGCACATCGCCGACTCGATCCACTGCTCTCAGGTCACAGTCCCGCGCAAGCTGGCCTACGTCCTGCACGCCCGGCCCAAGGCCATCGCGCCCGCCGTCGAGGCCTTTTATCTACGCGACCCCGTCTCGCTGAAGCCCGTCGTGTCGGCCCCGTCCTCTGGCGACGGCCTCGAGTTCACTAATCATTGCCCTGGTTGCTTATAAGAGCTCTTTTCGCCAGGGTGACTGCTTTCTGAAACACTCAGTCGGCGTGCTCATGCGTAAGCGAGCGACCGTAATGGCAAATGGAGACCTGCGACCACCCAGTCCGGGAACGGTCTCCGTACAATTTGATGGAATGCCACCCATGTACAAGACAACGATGGCGCGCCTATACGAGATTGTGGTACTCACGTAGCTGAGGGATGGCTCTAATGATGACGACTCATACTGCGTCGTACGATCTTTTCTTAGGAACGTATGGGCATGAAGGTGACGACCGGGTTCGAGCTGCTGGCGGCCGGCGCGGACCAGAGCCGCAGCCGCGTGGCCCGCGAGGTCGGCATAATACTAGAAGACCTTCGCGAGGACGGTGGCGGCGGCTTGCCTACAGATGACGAGATACGCAGCTGGGAGGGCGTCGACATGGACGACGATGAGGCTTGGCTGGACATCAATTTTGACGACTTTGACCGGGAGCTGCAGGGACGAGGCAAGAAGGGCAAAGATAGGGATGGCGACGCCTCCGGGTTCGGCAGCTCGGCGGCCCAGGCCGATTTGCGCAAGATCGTGTCCCGGTTCGAGGCCTTTCTGAACGACGATGAGGCGGGCATCGACGGCGCCGAGGTGGACGATATGGACATGGATGATGATGACGATAGCGATCTCGACGACGATGACAGCGGGGACGAGGACAAGGCCGTCAGCTTTGACGAGGAGGAGTTTCACCGCATGATGAGGGAGATGATGGGCCTGCCCGCTGCGGCGAGCTCCCAGGACAAGACGGCCGCCACGCCGGCTGCCGCGGCAGCACACAGGGAAGTCGCCCCTGCAGATGATGACGACGACGAAGAGACCGAGGCTATAAAACAGCTCGCGGCGCAGATGGAGGTGGAGCTGAGCGAACACGGGGCGCTAAAGCTGGACCCCAAGCCGGGCAAGAAGCAGAGGGCCCTGAAAGGAAAAGGCACGGACCAGGGGGAATCGTCCAGCGGAGCTGACGCCCAGGCGGGGGAGGACAGCGACGACGACGAGGTGGACATCGACTACAACCTGGCCAAGAACCTGCTCGAGAGCTTCAAGGGCCAGGCCGGGGTGGCGGGGCCTGCTGGGAACATTCTGAGCATGCTGGGCATGAGTCTTCCGCGCGACGAAGACGACCAAGAGGATGAGAAAAGTGGCTGAAAATCGGTATAGTGAAAACCAATGCTGAGTTGTTGATTAAAAGCGAGAGAGAACTGTATATACCACCGCTTTACTCTATAAAACACCGCAACGCCCCCCCTTGTTTATATGCAACGCACCGTGGAAATAGCAAGCACCGCTCAGACTCCTCCTGCCTCTATCCCTATACCCCCAGATCGGATCTGTGCGGATCCAGATCACGCACTCCCAGTGGCAAAGCACAACCTGTCCTCTGTTGTTGTCCGCCTATTGCTTTATGAGACGGGCAGTCCCCCACCTCACCAGTCCTCCTCCTCCTGCTTGATCCTGACCTGCTCGTACCCGTCGTCCTCCTCCTCCGGCTCGACGAACCCCATCGGCCTGACGGGCAGGAGCGCGGCGTTGGGCCTCGGCGGGGCAAAGTCGTCGATCTCGGACATCCGCACAAGCGTCTCGGTCAGCCGCCTCCTGGCCGCCATCTCGCGCGGGGTGCTATCCCGCTGCGGCCGGTAGAACTCGCGCACTACCGAGGTGACGTGGTGGTAGCATTGGTAGAGAAGCAGCCTGGCCCAGCGGGCATACTCGCTGTCGCCGTCGTCGTAGCCGTAGTAGCCGCCGTCCGAGTCGACGTCGGGCGGGAGCTCGATGGCCGTCGCAGCGGCCGTCAGATTGTCCCCTTCGTTGTTCCCGTTGAGGCCGCGGAGGAAGCTGTCGGACGGCCGCTCGCTGAAGACCTGCATGAACAGCGGGTCGCCAAAGATGCAGTTGCTCCAGTCGACGAGGCCCGTGATCGCCGTCCCGTCCGCCTCCGGCGGCCTCATGAACCCGAGGGCCTCGTGGTAGTGTTCGGGCATCGCCGGGACGAGGATGTTGGAGTAGCTGGCAGCGTTCACCAGGACCAGTCGGGGCTTGGTCACCTTTTCCAGCGCGGGCATGAGCCTCTCGACCTCGGCTCGTATTGTGCCGTACGGGAGCTGGATGGCCATGTCCTGGCCATCGACGAGGGACTGCTCGAGCATGCTGCAGAAAGCCGTGGCCCACGTGGGGTGGGTTTGAAAGGGCGTCATGTCCGGTACGAGTGGCCGTGCCTGGAAGACGGGGAGCACCTGCACCACGGTACCGAAGTTGCCGTTCGGCGACGTCAGCCTCGAGAGGGTTCGCGCCAGTCTCCCAGCCTGAAAGTCGATCCGGTCCCGCTCCTGGTGGCTGAAAGCCGGCTGGCGGTGCACGGCCGGGACCGAGGGCACGACGGGCTGGGATACGAGGGTATACGGCAGGTCGTGTCGCGGCAGCGGCGTGGGTGGCCAGACGCCGTTGCGAGGCCGGTTCGGAAGCGGACAATGAGCGAGCAGCCACGGGATCAAGCCGAGCAGCTCCGTCAAGTCGGAGAGGCCGGCCGATGGCGGGCTGTACGGTAGCACCTCCCTGCTCCTGCTCTCAATCGCCTCTCTCGTCCACCTCAGCACCGCGGCCTCGGAGTCGACCAGCCACCGCTCACAGCGTAGGAGTCGCACCATGGATGACGAGGAGATGTTCAGGAAGAGATGCCGGCCGTTGGAGAGACCCACGCCATAAATCCTCTTAGGACGGCTGGGCCAATGCAACTGCTGGGGTACTCCCACATCAAGATGCTCGCCTAACTCAAGAGCGTCGAGCACGAGGGTCTGAACCGCATAGACCCAGGCGTCCTGGGGTGGCGGCGGCGCCAGCGCCATGGGGGGCGAGGCCGGCGGCGAGGGCGGCGTTATCGGCGCTCGTGCTCTCGACGCTGGCGGGTGTCGCCGTCTGGTCTCGCGTCGACGGTTTGTGGGAGCGGTTCCGAGTAACCTTGGCTCGCACAGGTCTCGGTCTGGGCTGGGAGCCGCGGCGCGAGGGTCGCGGAAGGCGTACGCGTGCGACCTGTGTGATCTGGGCGCTATTGGGCGCACAAGGACAGAGACGGGCGGCGTTACCGAGGCGGCTTCTGATGACCGCGAGGACTGCGGCAGCGGAGATGATGGACGGCTGCTGGAAATATTCCGATTCAGGGGCACTGTTCGAGACATTTGTAGAAGAGGGCTGCCAGGGGGGAGCGGAAGAAGAGGGTGACTGTGCTGATGGTGATGGGAGTGGCGCTGGTTATTACACCTTTGTGTGGCTGACAGGGTCGCCGCCATGGGAGCAGCAGTCAGATGGGGAAGGGGCAGCGGAGCGAGCATAGTCGGGGAAGGCATGGGATGTGCCGGATGTTGGTTTCCTATCCTTGCATAAACCAAGGAGCGCGGAGGGGTGTGGGTGGTTGCCGAGAGCCGCACAAGGGATACAACGTTGCCTAGTGGTGGTGGGCTTGCCTTCTGAGCCTTCCAGACCGGCCAGTATCTATCGGAGAGGATATTATGAGGGGCAGAAGCGAGACTTTGGCGACTGGGGCAAATTCAGAAAAGACACCACCACGGCAGATGGCGACAACCATGGTGACACTCGTCTTATTATTTATTAGCAGTGGCCAGGCGTGGAAGTGACAACGGACAGAGTCATCCCAGACCGCCACATGGTGGACAGGCCAACCCAACTCGCTCGCTAGTCTGCTGGTGAGAAGGAAGGAAGAGATCTCGTCGTGGCATGCTTGGAAACGGCGACATTGCCAGGCCGGTCAGTGTGGAGGCAGGAGGTGGAGGCAAAAGCATGCCAGTAAGGGTCATTGGGCGTCTCTCTTTCGCTCGATCGGCTACTAGCGAAGCGAGAGATTGGGATGCAAGAGAGGCGTCCTGGGAGAGCGAATAACACTGGTGGGCGTAGCGAAAGCAAGCCAGCCCCCGGAGACGAGGTTCATGAGCAATGGCCAGGGTCAGATCAGGCGGCGTCCGAGCTTGCTAGCCTCTCGGCTCCTCAGCCCATGGTGTGGTGTGGCGGCCGCTGGGACCGCAGGCCTGGTGCAGTAGTCTGAGGTGTTTGGCATGTACGTTATTAGGAGGGAGCTGTGTGATGGTGCGTAGGTAGGCAAGGTAGGTATCTCGGCTCTCGGGTGGCTTTGTTTGCTTGCTTGCTTGCTGACCTGCTAGGTGTGTAACCTCCAAGCCCCATCGGCCGAAATCGTCCGCCTTCTACGCCACGCCACCCCCAGGGGTTGCTCGTTGCTTTGCTGTTGACACGGACGAGTGAACGAGCACTCGGATCATCCACGATCGCACACCCACCGTGCCACCCTGCCCTGGCCCCCCTGCACTGCAACTTCAAACGGCGTCGGGGTCCGCTTGTCACTCATCTACAGCAGGGTTTGACGAACAGATCGCCGTCCCCCTAGCGCCCCTATTGGATCGTGTGTAGCGAACCTGCAGGTGTTTGGCGAACGAGCGAGGGCATGCTTCTTGGCATCTGCCGGCCTGGGATCTGTTCGAGCGGAGAAGGTCACATTCCTTTTCCGTGCCTTCTTTTGTCCTAGGCGGGACGTCTCCGACTGCGGCGGCACGAGAGGCACAAGGCATCAGGAGGAGGAGGATGATGATGATGAGGATGAGGAGGATGTGGCTGAGATTTCTTCGTCCCATCATCGTCTGGGCTGATTGTTGTGTTTGCCGAGCTGAGCCTGTTGTCCTATGGTCTCCATGCCCCGCCAGCCTGACAGACAAAAACACAAGCAAAGGTTAGTCACAGCAGGCCACACATTTCCCTTTGTAATCCCGATGCTGTGGTTCCATCACGGAAGGAGCAGAGCAGGCAAGGAAGAAAGAGCTGCACAGCTTCTCAAAGCAACCCGCCAACCAGCGGCCCAGCCCAGCCCCCAGTCTAGACCCCACTGGCTCCACTGCTGGGAAACACCCCTTGCTAGCTCGCACGGGTAAGCGAGTCGGGGATTTTTTTATTGGTCGTCAGCAAGCGAAGCCCATTTACCCACCCAAGCGTGGCTCTTTCACCACTTAAAAGCCAGGCGGCGGGAAATGGGATGGCAAGTCTTTTCCCACTTCCATGTTAAGCCTTCTCTTTTCTTTTCCCTTTGGGCCAGCAGGCGTCGACGCATTGGGTATTTCCCAATGGAGAAATTCGCGTAGATCATTTGCCCGACGGGCCTCTTGGCTGCCAGGGCTATGTCGCATCGCACAAGGGAGACTCGTCAAAATTATCGACATCCGGATTAGCGCCTCTGCAAACAAGCCCCCACTGCTCCAATGCTTCTTTGCTTTGCTGGCCCTGCCGCAGACTGACAGGATGAATCCTACCCAGCAGAGCGGCACAAGGGGGCCCAACATCAACAGACGCCGTTTGCAACGCGGGGGCCGGACGTGAATCATTATCTACTACCGCCTCGCCTCGCTCGCTTAACAACTCCCATAGCATGAATCACCGCGGCATGTCCGGTGGGGGGTGAGCAAGCTGGCTAGTAGAGTCGGGTATATTGCCATATTCGACACCGACCTCGGCTCGGGGAGAATCCCCTCGACGGCGTCTGCTCGGTATGGTCGCCGATCCGGCTGCTTGTGAGGCCCGGATAAACACGAGGTAAACATGTCGATGCGTGCCGCAGTAGCAGCAGTCCGTGCCAAGCCCGTTAACATCACTCGCTCCTCCTCGGACTTCTGGGATGCAAAGATGGATTCTCAGCAAGTCCATCACTTGACCAGGCCTGCGTCGTCCGTGTCCAAGACTTGGACCGTCTTCTGTGCAGCTGGCGTGACAGAAGACGCCCCTTGCTCCTTCTTGGACTTCTCTGCCTCGAAACCGGCCTGGTTGTAGAGCTCTGATATGTTGTACCTCTTCAGGTCATCCCAGTCGCCGTCGACCACGCTCATGCCATAAATGTTCTGCTCCAAAATTTGTCAGCTGGTCTTCCTCGGCGTTCTCCCCTGACACGTAAAACAAATACGCCGGTGCATGAACGAAGGATGAAGCCACGCCTACATACCTGGTACATGTCCACCAGTATGACCTTGTCGGGGCTGCCAAGATTGACCTTGTGGCGGTCGTCAATCATTCCTGCAATCTGATTGATAACATCACCTCGCTTAAGTGGACACTGGTTGCGTGTGGTGGCCCGGATGGCATACTTTTCAGCCGCCTGTTAGCGTCGGACTTCGCGTCAGGGCAGGCGGTGAGCACAAAGAGAGGAGAGGGGGAGAGAGAGCCCGTGTCAGTGATATCGGTGGCCTTACAGTATATGCTGGCTTCTCCTTGTCGTCGCCGCCAGCCGCAGAAGCGGCGGGAACGGAGCCCTCGTGAGCATCCTCGGCGCCTTTCGCGGCTTTTTGCTGCTCGCCCTCGTCCTTGGCGCGCTTCATCACGAACCACTGTGGCAGCACCTTCTCGCAGACCTCCTCTACACCCTTGTCCGACGCACGGCCGACCAGGGTGATGGGAGTGAGCCGGTTGAGATACCTGGAGCGCCTGGACTTGGGATCCGCGGCGGTTTTGGCGTCGACGCAGATGTGGTGCGCAAACTCGACGGGTTCGATGGGCTCCCTGGTCTTGACGAACAGGAGGCAGTCGACGCTCTGGCGGAGGATGGTGAAGACCTCGTCACGCGGCCGCTCCCTGTCGTCTTTGGGTTTCATCGAGGTCAACTCCCTCTGGATGGATGCCTCGATGTCCTCGTCTTCGTCCTCAGCTTCCACCACCGCATCGTCGCGAGGGGTCACATTGTACAGCTTCTCTGCGTACTTTTGATACACCCAAAAGCTCGTTTACGTGAAAATGGTTAGCGCCGTGGCATGCGCGGCCAGCGCAGTCACAGGCAGGGAGAGGTTGCAGATGATAAATGATAGATGTTGGCACGTACCTCGTCGAATAGGAGCTGAACCTCGCGTGCGGCCCTGGCCTCCTGGGACCTGGCGCACGTTACCCATATGCCTGAGTAGCCCGGCTCGACCACGCCTCGCTGATCGGGTTTGGATCGCTGATGAGGGGTCTGCCACTTGCCCGAGTTTCCAGCCTTGACTCAGAGAGATCAGTTACATGTCGGGCGGACTGGTCGGCGAAAGAGCGCACCGAGTGCCGGCATGTGATGGAACTAGAGAAGAAGATGTACCTTTTTCCTCTTGGCAGGATTTGAGTCGGAGCGGGGGGCGCCTTTTCGTTTCTGCTCCGACATTTTGGAGTATTTGGCCGAATGGTGGATCTGGCAGGGTACTTTCGAGTCGGCTTATGTCACTACTAGGTGTCCGGCTGCCTAGATTTGGGCGGTATGGTTGGATATCTCAACTATTCTCGTGTATTTTCTCTGTTGGTTGAGGTGATGGGGCCCGAGTTTGTTTTTGCTGCGAATAACCGAGTGTCACGTGCCGGGTCCCTTTTGCTCACGACGGACACAAGACAGGACCTAATCCGGGTGTTCTCTCCGGAATTTTGTCTGCGTTGTCCATTGTGCTAATTATTCTTCCGTATTTAAGATCGATATTGCAAAATGCCGAGTGACCTTGTAAGAGAGGAGTGTATCTACCAGAACGCCAAACATATCTACATGTACCCCCGAAGTAGTATCTTGCTCCAAAACTCCAAGACGTGACCATTATGCAAACAATCCTTATTATACACAGAAGGACGCAGGCGAAGAATCAATCGCACCTCCCATCCTTCCACCCCGTCCGCCACCTCTGCTCCCACAGCCTGCAGTCGAACTCGGGCTTTCCCAGCTTCCTGTTGACGTCGTTGTGCGCGTTGCACAGCCAGGTGCCAAAGTCGTCGCGGGATCGGGCCCGTACAGGCTCGCGGCGCATGTAGGCCTGGAAGTCGTCGGCGCAGACCCAGCACGGGTACAGCTTCGAGAAGAGGCCCATGAATCCCACGAGGTCCGCCTGCTCGGCCCGCGACGGCCGCTCCGGGTACGTGGCCGCGATCGAGTGCAGCAGCGTCCATGTGCTCCGGCCCAGCTGCTCGACGTCGGGCGGGCAGTCGCGCGCGGGCAGTGGTTGTTGCTGCTGCTGATGCGTGCTTTTCTGGAGCGCCTTGCTCTGTGCAGCCCAGTCTGCCATTGTCGTGCAGGTGCGGCAGCTGTTGGTGAGGGTGGGTTGCTTTTTAGCGTTTTGGGTTCCAAGGCCTGTTGGGAAACAGCATGGTTTTCTTCTCTACTGACGGTTTACCATCTTTACCAAGGACCACTCCACCCTTGGAAAGCTTCGCGGGGACGTTTGTTGGTGCAGCCCCTGAGGCGGGTGACGCAACAGGTGCGCTCGTCCTCTCGTCCCCAGATTCTCCCGGCATGACTCGGCGTAATTCAAACAGCTCAAGTGATTTGGCTAAACCGGACAGAAGAACGCTATGTATGACACAGTCGGGGTTGCTGGATAACAAGCAGCGAGAGGGCATCCAAAGACTTATGCTTGGTAATTCATTCTACTAAATGGGATGCAAGGGCAAGGGTAGAGGCTTCTTATCGATAAAGCTCGACCTCGTCATCACCCTCCACTTGACCAGATCGATCGTGGAGTGATGTTGGACAGATACGTTTAAATCTCTTCGAACTATTCCAGGGGTGCAACGTGGAAGGCACAGACGCTCCCAATCAATCTAGCATTCGTCACACCCCTGGAAAGGCCACGATGAGTGACCCCCAGGAAACAACCGAGAGGAAGGTTCCAGTCTTCTTCCTCAAGACCAAGTCCAGCCCCGCCGACGCTTACGAAGAGCAGTTTTCGAAGCCCTTGAATGGCGTCTTCTTCGAGCCTGAGTTTGTGCCCGTCCTGGAGCACCGGTTCCTGGATGCTGGCATGGATCGCGTCAGATCCCTGCTGAAAGGCGGCAAGATCAGCCGGGCGCCCGAGGCCGAGTATGGCGGCCTCATCTTCACGTCACAGCGCGCCGTAGAGGCGTTTGCGACGCTGGTCGAAGAGGAAGCAGGTACGGGCTCCTTTTTCACCACAACACATGGACTTTGGACTTGATCGCTCAACATGCACAAAACAAAACACCGGCAGGATCGGGTGGAGACGGATGGCCGCACCTCCAAGATGTGCCGGTCTACAGCGTCGGGCCGGCGACGACGCG
This sequence comes from Magnaporthiopsis poae ATCC 64411, assembly GCA_000193285.1. Lineage (NCBI taxonomy): Eukaryota > Fungi > Ascomycota > Sordariomycetes > Magnaporthales > Magnaporthaceae > Magnaporthiopsis > Magnaporthiopsis poae. The sequence continues at coordinate 217,025 of GL876968.1, forward strand.
TGCCCTCAGGGCGGTGCCGCAGCAGCCCGGGCTACAGGTCTACGGCGAGCACACGGGCAACGGCGAGACGCTGGCGCCCTTCATTCTGGAGCACTACGGCAGCTGGTACCAGGACCGCGCGACCAAGCCGCCGCTGCTGTTCCTGGTCGGGGAGCAGCGCAGGGACGTAATCCCGCGGGTTCTGATGGACGACCGGCTGGCCCCCGACAGGCGGGTGCAGGTGGATGAAGTGGTGGTCTACGGGACCGGGGTCATGGCTTCGTTCGAAAACGACCTGGCGGCGGCGCTGGTGCGGGCCAAAGAGGCAGAGCGGCGGGAGGTGTGGGTGGTGGTATTCTCGCCGACGGGGTGCGAAAGCATGCTGCGCGCGCTGGGGCTGCTGGGGGCGACGGGCGGCGGCGGCGACAACGACCTCAGGCGGCTGATTGCCACGATCGGGCCAACAACAAAGGCCTTCCTACAGAAGTCACTTGGGTTCGAGCCGGACGTGTGTGCCTCGATGCCGAGCCCCGAGGGCGTGTGGGAGAGCATTAGCAAATATATGACCAATGCGAGATGATGGATGTGTCAAAGCCGTCGAACAGGACAGGCTGTTATGTAAGACGGGGTGCGTTATTGTAGATTTCGAGTTGGGTAAAAATGGGAGGGTGGGCGATCTGACGTTATTATTAGCCCAGGCACGCTGCCTTGTCCCCGTATCTTTGCTGGTTGCCCCACCCGGCGCATGGACCTGGCGAGCATCAGTCAAATGGTCTGGACCCATTGGAAAGCTTGTGCGGGGATCCCGACGCTGTGTTACGTGTTGCTGATACTTGTACCGCCCTTTTTCACGTCCTAGGACAGCCGCCATCCTGTCTGGTGAAAGTGACAAGGTCCATCCCAAGTGCTTCATTCCTGCCGCTGCCCACGCGCACCATTCAGCGACCTGCGGCCTCAACGCACCCTGGTTTCGATCCATGCAGACCCGAGCCTGCCGTTGCTTGTGTGGCCGCCAGTACAAAAGCCGACGTCCAGATCCTGGCGATCCTGCCCCGTCGTCCCACACCCCGAGACGACGGCGACCCGTATCGTCACCATCACCGCCGCTACCACCACCGCCATTATCGTCACCGCCCTCCGCCGCCTCCTCGCAGCCATGAGCTTCCACTACCAGACCAGCTACTCCCCGCCCTCCTCCTCGGGCGCCGCCACTCCGACCACCACCACCTCGGGCGGCTCGTCCTCCTACTTCGGCGCAGGCCTGTACAGCGCCTTTGGCGGCCTGATCCGCCGCCTGTCCAGCGAGCCCAACGGCAGCATGACGCACAGTCACCACCACAACCACAGCCGATATGACGACGATGATGATGACGAGTCAAATGGCGTCAACGGCGTCT
>GL876968.1:227496-255908 GCA_000193285.1 Magnaporthiopsis poae ATCC 64411
TGGCGCCAACGCCGACGTCGAATGCGCCAGCAGCGTAGTTTCGCTTCTTTTTCTTGCCGGCTTCGGCGGCGGCGGGGGCGCCTTGAGGCGGAGGTGGAGCGGCGTGTGCATCGAAGCCCTGCTCCGCGTAGGGCGATTGCTGCTGGCCGTACGGCTGCTGGCCGCCGTAGCCGTCATCAGGGGCCGCCATGGTCAAGGCTGGCGGGTCGAAGCAGAGGTCGGGCGGGAGAGATGGTGTTCAGGAGCCAAGCTAGGGTGAGGATTAAGCTGTCTGGCGATGCGGCTCGAGTACGGCTGAGGGCGAGAGTGCGGGCAGGGTGCGCTGCGGCAACGGACTGCGGGCGCCGGGAAGCAGAGTACAGGAAAATTGACCTTTCGTGTTAAGACGTAGCAGAGGAGCGAGGCTCGAGTTCGAGGTCGAGGACGGGGAGGCGGGTGGGTAGAGTGGATTGATAGGGATGGCAGGCGGTGGTTGTCAGTCTCAGGCAAAGACGATCTGGCCACAGCAACAAGCAGCGCAGCGCAAGCCGAGGGCGGGGAGAATTAGCTGGCGGGGCTGCGCAAAAACCCTGGCTGCTGGTTGCGTCACAAAAAGCTCGGGACGCCCGGGGGGAAAAAAGGCCAGGTGGTGATTGAGCTCAGCCTCGCCTGGAGCCGGTCATGTTGATGAGCAGCGGAATCGCAAAGAGAATATTCAGTCGTCGTTGGGCGCGATGCGGTACATCGGTGGTTCCGCCAGCTGGCGTCGGTGAGAGCTCTGCCCTGCTCCATCCCGAGTGGGCTGCAGTCGCCGTCCTCTCAAGCCACGTAGCCTTGGGGTTGTGGCTGGTGGGGATGCAGTCGCCACATTTCCCTCCCGATATCTACTCGACTCGGAAAGGTGGGGCCTGGACTGGAGCACTGACTTTGGTTACGAACCCCTCATTTAAAATTAGGTGTGCGAACGTGAGCCGCGTCTCCAAAACCAGGCAAGCCAAAAAGCGCATGGAAGAGAAAAGGCAGGGGCAGTGTCTCCACCATGGACTGCGCGCGTCCCGTTGTCGGCTGGAGCGGCCATCTTCCAAGACGGTTCCCGTCCATTGCCTCCTACAAGAATCAACATGAGATGGGATGGTGCCACAGCCGAGGGTAGACAGGCAGCACTGTCACTGCGACATGTTGCTGCCCTCATTGCTGCCACTCCAACAATCAGAAGACATACCCTTTTGGCGGCCTCGGCTTGAGGCTGACACTAATTTACAGCTCGGGCTGAATCCGAGTCTTAGACCATACGCTGTGCTCGCTGCCCCTTGACTGACACCTGTGACCCTCCTGTGATCCTGCAGGCCCGTTCCCCATTTTGCATCACCCCCTGGCTTGCCGGGAATCTATTTTTGACCTCTCTATTTACTCTGTCCACGGCCCCGGCAAAGACAACAGCCAAACCTGAAAATAAGGCAGAAGCCGACCCGTGCCGTTCCTTTGCCCAGATCCAATCCCGCCTGCCTTCCGCGCTCCCTCTCGCGAACTCCAATACCACGTCCCATTTGTTGCGCCAACCGCCTTCGTCCTCCCCCACACCCAGCGTTTGCAGTACCTGTCAAGCCATCATCCTGCGACATCCTCCCATTGGTCCTGTGCCGCTCTGCCAATCCTGCAAGGCAGCCGGGAAGAAAGCCGACGTCGCAGAACCGTCGCGGACAAAACCAACCAGACGAAATCTGACAAAAAAAAACATCGTCACCGCCAGCCATGGCTTGGGGGAAATCGAAGCCGGCGGCTGCTCCGTCCACCTTTAGGTCAGTCATGCGTGCGCTTCCGTTCGAGTCCTCTGTCGCCTGTATGCGCCGCCTTCTGCGCGTCAAGGCTAGCCTCACATGCACATGCGACAGTGGGAAGAAACCCAACCAAGGCCGCTAACTCGCAGTCCGCGTCTTTCCCCAATTACAGCCAAGTGCTCCCCCTCGTCATCTTCTTCGCCATCGTCGGCGGCCTGGGCTGGGTCGGCTACCAGATCTACCTGACGTCCAACCAGATCCAGAAGGAGGCGAGCGACCGCATGAACAAGAAGAACGTCGTCTTCACAAAGGACGGCGTCCGCGTCGGCGTCAAGCACGTCGACGACGAGAGATACGTCGACGCCACCCAGAAGTGGGTCGTCAAGGCCTGGGACCACGCGGCCGACTCCAAGAAGACGAGCAAGAGGAAGTGAGACGGGCTCAGGGATAGATTCACGCGGCTGCGAGAGCGCATAGCCGAGAAGCGATTCAAGAGAGGACAAGAGAAGGCTCACGAGAAGAAGGCTCGAGAGAAGGCTCAACAGAAGGTTCTTCAAGAGCTGTCTCGAGAGAAACCTCAAGAGAAGGCTCAAGAGAAGGCTCAAGAGAAGGCTCGAGAGAAGGCGCAGAAAATCCGCACTGGTGCTTTCTCTCGCATCCGCCATCTAGTCCCTGGCAGGAGGAAGAGCTGTCCCGCAGCCACCAATGAATCAGGGGCTTGCCACTGACTTACGACATTTTCCCATTCACGATACCCACGCTTGCTGAACTGGTTCATGTTGTTCTTTTTTTTTTTTTTTAGCTTTTTGCCCCAATGGGGCCGGCTTGCCATTTTCCGGCACTTGGTGCCATTTTCTTTCGTTTTGCTTAGGTACAGTTGTAATAAGAAACTTTCGCCATGCGAAAAAAGCACATGAGTCCATTGTGGTGCCCGAAGTGACTCGCGGTATGGATCCCTATTCCTTGACATCGAGGCTCAGCCAGAACTATAGTCACCTCAACATGCACCTCCCCAGCAACATCGTGCGACCCGAGGTAAAAAAAAAAAAATAAAAAGTAAATTATGGAATAGAAAAGGCCTAAAAGCCACCCCATAAATAATACACCCAAATTGGTGAACCGACCAGAACGCCAGAAATCCCGCAACTGCATACTTGTAGCCGATGCCGCCCGCATCAGAGCCCACAGGGCCAGGCCCATCTTCGCTACTCCTAGCTCATACCTATCATACAGCCAACATCTTTTGGGCGAGCCACTGCCCGGACTGACCCGCCGCCGCCGTGGCCTTTGTGAGGATATCGGCCCTGGTGTCCTCAAACTGCCGCTTCTGCATGGCCTCGCGCTGCTGGAGTGGGTTCATGGCGTACCCGCTTGTGGGCGGCGCGAGCCTCGCCGACGAGAGCAGCTGCTCCACGTTTGACGCGTTGGGGTACGGCTGTGCCACCAGGCCGTCTCTGCGGATGAGCATGGATGGCAGCCTGATCTGGAGCTGTTTTGCGAGAAAAGTCCGGGTTAGCCAAGGTGGTTTCCTGGAGTACGAGCCATGCCACATTTAGAATACAGGAACACGGAATGCTTACCTCGGAAAGCATTAGGGCGTATCGGACACCAAGCTCGTTTCCAATGTACTTCAGTCGGCCGCAGACCCAGGCCCGCTGGGCGTCGGTCGCGTAGTCCTGCGAGTGGACGCAGGTGAGCGGCCAGGTGAGGAAGTAGCCGGATAGGCCCTTGACGACCTCCTCAGAGCCGCAGGCGAAGCCCGAGAGGTCGTGCCTGGCGATGACATCCTTGCGCGTGAGGTGCCAGCCGAGGTGGTAGGGCACCGAGGCGATAATGTCGGTGATGACGTCGACGCAGGTGCGCGCGGCCGTGGCGTACTCGGGCGTGGTCCGGTAGTCGACGGGCGAGCAGACCCAGGCGGCGCACCGCACGATGATGGAGGCCATGATGAGCCTCGACGTGCGACACATATTTGTGACGCTGGCTATCCAGAAGTCCGGGTACATGTCGACACGGCCGGGGAAGACCTCGGCCTTGGAGTAGTCTCCGCCGGGGACGTTGTCCTCCCACGCCACCGTCTTGTGGCGCCAGCCGGGTGGAAGATCCCTGAGCCACATGACGGCCTCTTGGTCGATCAACTGAGCGCGCCGTATCAGGGCGAGCATAAGCTCGATGTTCTCGGGCGTCCTTGCCAATGTCGTCATCAGCTTCGTCACCTCGGCACGGAGCTCTCCAGCCTTGATGTTGATGCTCTGACAGCTCGCGGCGGCCGCCGACTTGACCGCGTCAGACATCCACCACTCGATCCCGTATATGGGCGCCTTGCCAGTAGTGAGAGTATGGATAATCTGGCAACACCAAGGAACAAGGAGTCGTCAGTCATTTGCCATATTCGTCGTGTGGCATTTCATGTGACTTTTTAGTCCCGTCTTACCATTTGAGTTCTAACAGCGATAAACAGCAAGAGGCCAAGCTTGCTCCGAAGTTGATTCCTACCCCGAGCTTTGACAATTTGAACGGCGCCCTCGATGTGGGACCCCCAAGCGAACATGCCCATTTGCTTCGCTGTGATGTTCTGCATGATGGAAAGTGACGATGAGTTAGCAGCGGCCCAGTCACAGGCAGATTATGCATGTTCCTGATTTCCCGTTGCCTTACCTCAAACAAGCCGAGCAGCAGCACGGCGGCCAGGACCGAGTCAGTCTTGGAGGCCTCTGGATCGCGGAGCGAAACATGCGTCTTGGCGAGGGCCTTCGTGTACTCGCCCAGAGCACGCTCGCCAAAGTTGATACCGTTGGCTGTGACCTTGTTACCCAGCGAGGCAAGGGCGCAAGCATTGAAGGCGTGCGTCAGATGGCTGTCGCTAGGTTCGTCCTTCATCATGGGAACGAGATAGTCCATGAAGCCGCGAGAGCCATCCTGGTGGGGGACTAGGACAAAATTTGCAAAGAAATGGCAGGTCGCGTGCTGCTCGGGCGAGACGGCAAGGCTGGGGACGACGACCGAGACCCGGTTGTTGAAGGGGTCCCGGGCGCGGTCTAGAGCCTGGCTGCCCTGGCTGTCGGCCGGAGCCGGGTCCGCGTCAGGGCGGAGGCCCTGCTTCTGGGCCAATGCCTTGCGGTTGGCCTTTTGTGCCCTCCGCTCAGTGGCCTTGGTCTCGTTGCGGAAGACCAGGTCGAACTCGTCCTTGTAACCGGGACATTGCCGCCGGGACTTGGCACACTGGTTGCAAGTTGGCTTGGTCTCGTCGCACTTCGGTTATGGTTGGCCATGTTAGTCACTGATGCTCTTCTGTTCTCTCCTCACTGGTCCGGCCAGCCAGCTCCAAGTAACATGTCCAAGCAACCAGGCCGAGAACAGCCCGTACGGCCGACACCGTACCTTGATACGTCGGGTTCTGCACATCTGGCAGCCCCGCGAGGGTTTTCCGCAGTAGACCATGACGGCGATCCCAGGGGTCTAGTCCAGTTTCTAGTCCAGTTGATGTTCTAGGAGTGATTGTTGGTTTGTCTTATTGGCACTTGGGCAATAGTTTCGGGAGAAGAAGAGGACGATGGTGGAAAGGAGGTTTCAAAACGATGCGCTGTCCAGTCCGGTATAGATAAGTAGCGCGGTGTGTCGGTTAAAGAGGTGCCAGCAGCCAAGCAAGGACTGCAGGATCTATGCCGTATTTCTCGAATGGGGACGGGAGAAGGAGAGGGACGTGGCCCACCCGGGAAGGCAGGGGGTGGCGACAAGGGCAGCGGGCAGGGGAGGGTCGAGGTTCCGCACAGGTTGCAGTGGGAATCACACGCCGCAGGAGTCGGAGTCGGGATATGAACAAAGTTCGTCTCTCTTCTGCAGCACAATGTGGCGAACGGGCGAGGAGGTGAGATGGAACAGCGGGGCGCAGAGAGGTGATGCAATGTTGACAATGGCCGAACGTTGTGCTTGGCAGATAGGTAGGTAGCCAGGAAAAGCCAACCAAGACCGGTGTCAGCCGAGCACTGACACAGGGCCGGACGGGACGCACTAAAACGAGGGAGAGCGGACAGTTTGTTGCTAGCGGAAACAGCAGCAAACCCTGGGAGAAAATGGGAGGGGGAGGGGCGTTTTGAATGGTAGCGCTCCGCGTCAGACTGTCCCAATGTTTGCTGGCCAGGAACTCAGCCAGTCCAGCCACCGATCATCTGTTTGAGAAATCCGGGTGCGCTCGCTGCGCGCCCGGAGGATGAGCGCAGTGACGACGATACTGAGGACGTGAACGAGGATGGGCCCTGTCGGGGACCGTTGGGGAGAAGACGTGGGAAGAAAATAAAGTAAAGTGAAATAAAAAAAGATCGATCAGTGCCGAGGAACTTTACACTGTCACATCACCCCAAAGGGGCTGCGGTGGTGGTACAGGGGTAAGCCGGGGGTGCTCCCGGCAGCCAGCAGAACCGGGACTAGGATCAAATGTAAGGTGGAGCGACACAGGGGCGGTCTTACAGGGCCGTGTGAGTGTGTGGTCCGCCGCCCGTTTCCACCCTCACGTCGCTGGTTCAGTCCCCGGCTCTTTCTTGTTTCTCTGCAATCGAAGAGGCATGGGCTTTAGTGAAAGCGACACGCTATGTGGAGCAGTGTTTGTAGTCCAGATTTGGACAAACCCGTAGCGCGGCAGGCCAACCGTAGCGCGCGAGAGTGCGAGCGGGTGTGCCCAGCCGTGCAATATAGCACGGAACCGGTCGACTCGATCGAAGTCCAAGAAGCAGCTAGCCGTTAGCAGGGGAAGGTTGAAGACACTCTAGACTTCACCAGGTAGCCTGCGGCTTTATTTCGGGCTGGATGCAAAATCCAGCCTGGGCAGGAGAAGTTGCCTCGGACATGGTTTTCTGTGTTTGGTGCCATCCGGTTTGGGTAGGCTTCTTGCAGTGTCGTGTCGTCCATGCTCAAGAAGGGAGACCCGCCCAATATCGCTCAGCCAAGGAGGTGCCGAAAGTGGTGGGAGTGGAAGGCAGTTTTTTGGCTCAGCTCGGTCCTCTAAGAGGCAATCAAGCAGCGTGCCAACACGCTAAGCTACCAGCCGGCCAGGGGCGCCAGCGTGCAGGGCCGCCGCTGATCAGGGGTTGACTTGTGGTTTTTGGCTTTTGCGCCTTGTTGACATCGGCGGCTCTGGCTGGGTCGATGTCACACACACAAGCCGGCACTCAGTCCCGTACCATAGCGACCTTCCAACGCAGGTACGCAGAGCATGTAAATGCCTCGCATCGCATCGCATCTCATCGCATCTGGTCTGCGAACGGGTATGATTTGCTTTTGCTGGGTCTCCCGTTTGCTTATCGCAGGTGGCAGGCCGGCCAGTGCCAGCGGCTTTCGTGGTCTTCCAGGCACCACGTGTGTGGGGATCCACGACGCGTGGCTTGCTTTCCAGTGTCTTGTTTTCTCGTATGCCAGGCCGAGGCTGTTGTTGACATGGGTGGATGGTCAACGCTAGAAGGAGAAGAAGACAAGACGGCTTTGGAGCGAGACCAAAAGAAGCAAGCACAGACTGGAGTTAGGGGCGGGGAGGGGCAGGGTTTCGAGGGGCTGGTGGGGCGTCATGGCGTAACAACCAGTAAAGTCGCAGGAGCGCTCCGACACAATTCAAATTGTGAGCTCTGAGACAGCCACCAGCGTGCGCTAGGCAAGAACCGGCCTCCTGCAGACCCCGCTCGCACCTGCCTCCCCGCCGCACCGTCACACCATGTCAACCAAAGACTGGAGAGCTGTGGGCTTGGGCGGGACATCTTTCCTTGGTCATCTCTTGCATCTGCCGCACTGCGCCCAAGCCCAAATCGTGTGTTGCCCCGCCCGCCAAGACCATCGATGCGCCTGTCGCCAGGGACCAGGGGGGAATCATCTACAGGACGTCTGATGAGACTGCACGAGCGGCGTCCTCGGGCCTCCGGTTATAGCTACGGCCATCAGACTGTTTGTGAGGCACTGACTTGTCATTTATTGCCATCACCAGCATTCATCACCAGCGTGCCTGCAAAACAGGACTGCCCTTGCACGGGCGTCTGCGGGCTGTGGCGTGCGACTAACTTTGCCTTTCGTGGAATGTTTGTCGCCAGCATTCCCAGCCATCATCACCAGAACCATCATCAGAGGCTAGTGACGCTCGAACCTCAAAGTGACAAAATACGACCCTTCCGTCGCCGCCGCCGCTGGGCCGGCTTTCTCGACCATGGTATACGATTCATTTGCGGCTACCTAGGCATCTTGTTCGTCACATGATGAATGTGTCGGCGGGTAGTGCGGAGCCGTGTGGGATTGGCGTTCCCTTTTGCCACCCCTGGCCGTAAAAGGTTGGTGCTGTTTCAGCCTTGGGACCACTTACTCTGGCCTCAGGTGTCGCAAGATCCGAACCCGGGGATGGGAAAGGCAAGTGGCCAAGCTGAGCGTGGGAGGCCGGGGTGAGCCTCGGTGAGGTGCGTGGTGGCGGGAGGACGCATAACAGAACTGGAAGAAGACGAGCAGACAAGCAAGAAAGTCAGGGGCTTCTGCGTTGAGGGGCGGCACCCACAGGACAACAACCGATGGATCAGGGAATCTGGTCTGGGAACGTGCCCTGGTGGCACCAGCACCGGGGAGTATCCACCCGGCAAGATACCTCGATGTGCACCCAGATTGTCACCATTTGTCCAATGCCGCTAGGTGCCCGGCCTAGAAAGGCAGACACTAACTGTAATGGCACCCAAGAGGATAGCAGCACAAATCCACATCCCACTCACAGTACAAACAGCCTATGTACACGCCAAAGTTCGGACGGCCCCGACGGACCATGCACCGCCACAATGCAACCACCCATGCCACCCAACTGCCCCGACCATACTCCGGTCCAACCCGCTGCAGAGATTGCTGTCCAAGCACACTGATCGATCGTGGTCTGGGCGTTTGCCGGGTGGGGGGATGCTACTCCAGCCTCCAGACCCGTCACCCCTCCCCACCGCCGCACCAGCCAACCCCACACATCGTCATAGTCCTCTCCGGCATGTCTAGGCTCCGATATAGCCCTCCCCACCGCCGCCGCACCCCAACAAGGAGTAACCTCAGGGATCGTGGCGCAGTTGGCTAGCGCGTAGGTCTCATATGAAAAGCTTTGGCTACATAACTCGTATGACCTGAAAACGGGCAATCCTAAGGTCGTGAGTTCGAGCCTCACCGATCCCAGTATTTTACTTTTTTAACGCTAGAATCCTTACGTATTTCCCCTTTTCCCTTTTTTATTCCATCAGAAAGAAGCCATCGAAGAAGGAAGCTGAATTGTTTTGACAACTTTACGAACTTAGCTCATATAAACGTGTTGGCCCATTTACGGACACAGCTAAGTAATAACTACGTGCCTAGCTAGAATGACCACTTCTTCAACTCATCATATTCGCTCTCTCAGTGATATGGACGACGGCTTCAAGATTCACGTTCACGTGCTCGCAGCTCTCCTGAGTCTGCCCGTCCAGGATCTTGCATGGAGAAAATAGTAGCGCGCAGGACGGCGGGGGAAAAGATCCAACCCTATTTAGATACGAGGCTGTGACAAACACACACAACCGCCAGGTAATCTACGGCGATGAAAGCCATTTTCATAGTAGAGTAGTCCTCATTGTCCTCGCGGGGTCGACCGAACAATGTGGAAAAGGTTGTCGTCGGCCATGATGAATGCTTGTTGGTGTTGTGCTATCAGATGCCGTCCTCTTCGGGGTTCCGATCGAGTGATGGATCATCTACCTGCCACATTCATCCCTTCTGCTTGGCTGCAGTCGATCGCCTGATGCATCTTGGGATCTTAGAGAGCAGCGGTCTTGTCGCTTAGTCTTAGGCCTCCCTTCTCCAAGATGCGTCACAGGACCACAGTTTTGCAGGACAGTAAAAACTCGTCAACATCATGGCAATTGATGGGTTTCCCAGCCGTGGCGGTCTACGGTAGTGTCCGTCAGCGTTCGGCGGCGTCGGTACTGGGCGAGACGGCACGAGTCCCCTCTCAGGTCCTCTTGCTCTGGAGGAGACGGCGGCGCCGGTCTGCGGGAATCGGTTACCGCTGGCGTCGAATACAAAGCTATCGGGAGGCTGTAGTACAATCCCCGCGCGTCTAGCGCCAGAGGATCGGGTCGGTAGTGATTCGAGTACGACCTGAGGCTCGAGTGAAGGGAGAACGCGCTAGGAAGACGACGATTGGGAGGGCTCTTAACGCCCCGCCGCGTTCGGCTAGGACGGGCCTACACTACTTCGCTCCATCACGACATGGCGCTGACGACGCCTATACTTGCTGACAATGCTTTCAACATTAAGCTGAAGGCCGGATTTGGAGCGTACGATCTGATGCGTCAGTCTTAAGGCCTCCAATCACCAACTCGTAGACCCGTTTGCGGCCCTTTGGCTTGGCCATTCCATGGGCGGCATGTCGGTGCCGGCCCGTCACTATTGGAGAAGACGTCTGCCGAGGAGCAGGTCCAGGAGATCGAGAATTACGGAATTTAAGACCACAGGCCTCGGCGCGTATTCATTCGACTGTCCGCGGCAGCTGTCATGCACTGTCGGCGGCGACGCGCCTTGGGTCTACTCCAGTCTCGTTTGCCTATACACCCCTGGACCAGCCGCGGCTCGGTGCCTGGGCCGGGACACTACTACCAAAAGTCGATATACAGCTTGAATCATGACTGACCTTCCTGTCCTAGAGGAGAGCGACGTGCATGGAGCCAAAAGGGCCAGAGGCCGCTTTTTCCGGAAGGCCGGACGCCGGTCCCCTCGCTCAACTTCACGCCCAGCCAGCCAGCCGCCGTCTCGGGTCAATCATTCAACTTCGGCAGTTCAACGCCAACAATGCAGCAGCAATTCCAGGCAGCGCAACCATCTGGCAATGACGAGAACGACTGGAGACCGTTCACGCTGCAACCCATTGGTCCAAGAAGAAACATACGGACCGGACATAGGGCCTGAACGGCGCTGACCAGCTTGATGGGATTGGACGCCATTGTCCGGGTCCTCGCCGACGCCGACAAAGTGAAGCAACCCAGAGGTGACTCCTGGTATGACGCTTGCAAAAACGACACGGGAATCATCCCTAGTGTCAACACCAGCACACCGTCATTAGATGGTCCGACATCAACTCCAAAGTCCTGCTGGCGACGTCACTGGCCAAAGGTGGAGGCGCCTGCCCATCTACGACTATGACTAAGCCCAGTGAGCACGCGAGGAAGGAGCGCTTGGTAGTAGTAGAAGATGCAATGCAATGGTGAAGCAGATGGCATGGGCAAAAAAAAAAAAAAAAAAAAAAAACTAACGTCGGAGCCGCCCGCTTCCAGCCAGAGGGTTTTCATGAAATCAAACCCCCGACCAAATAAAAAAACGCCGAAAGCTGCCGATGCTAGAGCAGACGACGTTCGATCTGGACGATCTAGCTGTGCTCCATTGACGAGCCACCATTGCCGCTCGTGGCCAGCGATGTGTTCCGGGCTCTCTGGACACCGAGTATGTACCTATTTCTACCTTCGCCTTCCACTCGTTGGCGTGTCTAGCCAAGCCTTTGCTTTAGACAGCGTGTTACTCCCCAACACGTTTTTGGCCAAGCGCTCTGCTTGGCTGGTCTCAGAGCATCGCGCCAGTACACCAAGTTCCTACCTCTTAGACGCCAAGCGAAACAAGGGGAAGGATCGTAGGCTATCGTTGAAAGCCCGGTTTCCCCGACCCACATCAATAAGAGTTCCCGATTGGAATCGGAACACTCCCGAGGGTCAGCTGGTTGATAGATCAGACCTTCTTCTTCCTGGCCACCAGCAGCTCCTCGACACTGAAGGCTACGGAGGACGACATGATGTCGTCATCCAAGCCTGGGTTTCAACGCCGGCTCTCTGCCTCTGCCGCCGCTGCCACTGCCAACGGTGCCCACAAGGGCAAGACGCTCCGCTGCTGGAATTGCGGCCAAGAGGGCCATCGTGAGTTCTGATATTAATGATAAATCCATTTGGCGATGTTAATGGGCATATTTTTAAGACAAAGATGAGTGCGTCAACCCAAAGTTGACCAAAGAGGAGCGCAAGGCGCTCAACAAGGAGCTGGCCAAAGCGGTCAAAGCCAAGGGCAAGACTGGCCACAAAGGGCCGGGACCCCGTGGGCGTAAGTATAGCGCCGCTTGCGGTTTTACGGTTTATTTGGTAGGTAAACTAACTAGGTGTGTTTTGGCAGCCATATCGACCACCTCTGCGGCCCATGTGTGCAACATCACAGGAGGGAATAACACCACGAAGTAATTTTTTTGGGGGGTTTATTCTTTGTCGACGGAATGAAATCAACATGGGCATAACAAGGCATGAATATTGGCATCTAGTATCATCTTATAGCTTGGATTATAATGGTGATGACTACACTTTCATGAATGAGCCCTCCCCTCTCCCTGCACAGCCATCCACCTGAGGTGCCCGACGCTTGCAACTGGGGACAATTGTAATGTACAGAAGTGTACGAGGAAGCCTGCACTGCTTCGAAGGAGAGGGAAAAGAAAACAAAATAGGAAATAGGGTAGGAAACAGGATAGGAGGTAGGACAAGTAATAGCATAAGTGCTAAGACAGGCAAGGGGATAGGGAATAAGGGAAATATGTAGGACAGCATATCTTTATTTGGCCGCCGTGGCATTGTATTATACAAATGTGCAGACCCAGACCCGGCTCGGCCCAACTCTAGATCTCAAGTTCTATTCCTGTCGAGTACACAGCGTAAACGAGGGCTCCTGCTGCTCCGTGGCCGTTGTGCATGGGATTGCCCTCTGGCGTCGATAATCATCATAGCATGACCTGCCATGTATCGCGTTTGATCCCCACGCGCAACTCGATACCCCCGGTACGCCTCAAGCTGCCTTCGCGCTCCCAACATCTTTGAGCCCGCCGGGAAACCCGCGCGGACGGAGCCCGCAACGCCACGCTTCTAGAACAAAAGTAGCCCCTCATACATCATGCGGCGCCATGCATTGACTGACGTGTGCGCGCAAGTCAAACCCGCTACTGACCATGTCCGTCAAACAAGCCGGCCACGCCCTCTAAGTCGGGACTGTTTCTCCGAGCTGCGCCCTGGCCTGGTGCTCCGCCAGAGTTGGATCCGGCTACGGGCGCCGTCATGAACTCTTGCGCCATCTTGGAGCGGCTTGCCTTTTTGCCGGAGCGGCCCGACTCCCCGCCGGTCCTGTTGAGCTTGCCCATCTCCGACACGCTGACGCCCTTGAGGTCCTTGAGGAGGTCCAACATCACGGCACGCTGCTGCCGAGGGTTGAGGCCTGGCCGCGATATGACCTCCATGGCCGCGAGCACGTCGGCCTCCTTCATGCCCGGCAGCGAGAGCAGCACCCGCTTCGGCGTCTGGGTGCATGGACCGTAGTGGACCAGGATCGACGCCATCAGTGCTGCCAGTTCCTTTTGCAGGTCGACAAAGTATGGCTCGTGCATCGACGTGATGCACGCCATCAGCACCTCGGAAGAGATGAACTCGCGGATCGCCACGGCCGTATCTTGCGGAATTGGAAACCTGTCCGGGACGTGCCCCTTGATCGGCGGCGATGGGCCGGGCGGAGCGTCCATTGCTCGAAGGCACACGTCAGAGAACTCGGGTACGATGTAGCGGAACACTCGCAGCACCACTCCGCAACACCTGCTGTCGCGCATGCGTATGGCGTGGACGCAGAACAGCAACAGTGGCTCCACTATTGCCGACTGCATCAGACAGAACTTGCGGAGCGATGGGAACGCCCGAGGATCGGCAGCCGACGGCCCGGAGCCTTCGACGTCTGCAGTGTCGCAGCAAGTTAGCTTAGCCAGCGCACCCCCTCGCCAATGCCACGGCGCAGACAACCCGAAGAGCAAACACTTACTAATCCTCTGAGGATCGAGGAAATCTGCCACCATGACAACCGCCGTGTACGTTAGCTGCCGTAGAATGCTCTCGGCCTTCATCTCCTCCGTCAGCTCTTCCCCGGCCGTCTGGACGCCCTGCTGGAACCCGAGCTTTTCCCACTCTGAGTTGATCTTGGTGTCCATTTGCTGGAAGCACGCCGCCAGCAGCGGAGGCAGGAAGTGGTCTCGCAGCTGTATCGGGCAGTGGTCGACCAGATACCGCACTAGGTTGAGGAGGTTGACTATCTGGTGCGTCGACAAGCACACTGAATCCGAAAAGAGCGCCAGCGAGAGAGGGCCGGGAAGCTCTTCGAAGCCGTAGAACTGCACGTCTAGTCGGCTCATGCAGAAGAGGATGGCGTAGCATGTGTCGCGCACAAACCGTACCGACCCGCGGATCGACGAAGCAAGCCCCTCAAGGGTAGACTTCCTATCCACGACTCTGGCGTAGAACTCGTCTTTGCTGCCCTCGGATATCCCTGCTTGCCAGAACCTGTCCGCGAGCACCCTTCCCACTATGGACTGCATCTCCGGCGGGAGCATGGCCCAGTTATTTTGGTTGTGACAGGCGTGCGCGTGTCTGAGGAGCTGCAGCAGATGCGGCAGGATTATGGGGAATCCATCCTGCCAGAGAGCACAAGAGGCCTCGTATGGCGGCGTGTGCTTGTCGAGCTTCTCAACTGAGTAAGTCAAGAACGTCTTGGTTGGTCGCAATGGTAGCATCTGCATGGCACGTTAGGTTAGAGAGTGTTGACTTAGGAGCTGAGCAGAGAACAGGCCGAGCGTAATCCTCCAGAGAGACCCTTACCCCGTGACGCTCCTCCAGCTCCGCCTGCAACGCCAGACCCTCTGCATCTAGCGGAGTTGAGCCCCAGTCGGCGATCTTATGCACCTCCTTGCGGACTAGGTATTGCTGGGCCTTGTCCAGAGCCATCAGCTCACAAAACCCGGCATAAGATGAAAGAGCCTGCTGTAGACCCTCGTTGTTCCACAGCGCTTTGACCGGGTTGATGAAGGGCTCTAGCCTCAGAATCCTGGATTGCTGGTCAAGCTTGGAGGCGCGATGACTGGATCGGAAAGTCAGCAAACAGCCATCTGGAGTGCAACGGGGACGGGGAGATCGAGGCACAAACATGATGATGAACAGGAACGACTGGTAGGCAAGCTGCCGCTTTTCGTCCAGTGTCCCAGAAGAGATCATCTCATTGACCTTGGCAGCGATCTGGTCGTAGACGTCCAGGAGGTGGTCGGGCATCTTGGAAGCCAGCCTCTGCAGCTCTACCATGCTTTCTGACTGAAGATCCTTGATAGCTTCGTTCAAGAGCTTGTGTTCAGGCTGCGGGGCAGGCCAAGTCACAAGAATATGCTCGAGCACCTTCAGCATAAAGCCTGCGTTCTTGTCCAGTGCCGTGGTCGAAAATGCAACCAGGAGCTGGAGTATTCGTTTCCGGATCACCGGGTCCTGTCGTGTGCACATCTTGGCGTCAGTTTCCACACAGGCATACCTAGACATGGGCTCTAGTAAAGTCCCAGGCCCCTTCAACCAAGGCGTACCTCCATTTGCCTCTCCAACAGGCGGTTGCACCATGATTCGAAGCTCTCCTCGAGCGTCTTCTTTATTTGTTGCTATAAATACCCGCCGTTCGTCAGTCAACAGAGCTCTGTCACTTGCATGGTTATCAAGCGCAACCAGTACATCTGCTTACATCCTCCTCATCGTGGTCACCTATGGCTTGCCGCCACTTGACATAGCCCTTGAGGGCCGACTCGATGACGGTGAATCGAGCATCGACGCTAAGAGTCTCCATCGAGTTCTTATTGTAGTTTGCCACTGCATTCCGCCGTCGGCGTTGTCAGTAGCTGGAGATGGCATGGGGAAGATCAAGAGAGAGGCCCGGCGTGTGTAGCAGCACCGGAGTGAATATACTGACCGTCCAAGGAGCCGTTTCCGGCATAGAGGTTATTCAAAACATCATCAGCCTGTCCGAGTATGTGCTGGAAAGCATCAACCAGCTTGAGCATTACGATGCTCTCGATGACCTGCGAGCTATACCGACGGTAGTTGCCCAGGAATGCGTGTCTCTCGGGAGGGGTGTCGGTGTCCTCCATCAGGAAAAGGTACGTGGGGTCTCTCGTGTTGTCGGGCAGGCTTTCATATTGAATCAGTCGGGAGCTGCAGACGTTCAGCAGATGGCCAAGCAAGGCCGTGCTAGCTACCGCATGTCCAAACTCGTGATTGTGCAGGAGCCGAGTCCAGGTGACGAGAACAGGGATCGACACCACCAGGCTCTGGCTCGCAACAACCTCACCCAAGAAGTCAAAGAAGCCCTCCAGCGAGATATCTTCGGGTAGGCTCGACGCTCTCCTGTCGAGGTAGTTGCCCAGGCACGAAATCATCTGCAACATGGAGTCAGCACGCCTCCAATTAGTGATGATGCACTTGTTCTCTTCGTCTCTGCCGCGGTGCCGCGCCGAGCTTTCTGGTGTAGCGCAAGATTGAGATGCCGGCTTACTTCTGAGAACTTCTTGGCAAACTGGTACTTGTCATCGTCGATATCCTCCGGGTCCACTGCCGACGACCATGCGAAGAGTTTCCTGGCTAGGTCGATGAACTTTGGGTCATACATGGGCACAACCAGCTTCACAAAATCATCGTCGACAAAGCTGGTACGGGCATACAAAGCGTGCAAGGCCTCGAGCGAAGCCTGTAAAGTACATGACGTGCACACGTTAGCATCACGGAAGGGAACAGTCGCGCGAAAACGGTCATAAGAAATGGGCCAGCATAAAAGGTGCATCGGGTAAAAAGGGGGTCTCAGGTGAAAGGGTACGAAGAGAAAGGCATGCCTTTTGCACAGCAACGTGGGGCGCGGCGAGAGCGTTGCACATAAGCCCAACGCAGCCAGAGCCCGAAAGGGCCTGGGGAATGGCCCATGGCATGACCGAGTGCAGCGCGGAGAGCGCCCTGGTAGCGCAGGTGCGGATGTCCTCGCTGTTCTGGACATCGCCGCCAAGACAGTCACCCAGCAGGAGGGACATGCGCACAATCCAGCCCTCTTCGCCAGACCTGACGTTCTGGATGACGGATCTTGTGGGGAAATGCTCGGTCAGGACGGCGACGGGGGTGAAGATGTCGACGCAGATCTTGTTGAGGACGTTCTCGCGCATGGCCACCACAGGGTCGTCGCCGCCGCCAAAGATCTCGTCCGACAGCGATTCGAGGATGAAGAGGACGAGCTCCTTGTGGACGGTAGGGCCAGGGATGCTCCACAGGCGCACCAGGAGGTCGTCCATCTCCAGCCAGTCAGGGCCCCAGCACCGCTTCGCAACCTCGACCCAGAGCTGGGCGATCTTGTTGCGGATGTAGAGCTGGTCCTCCCTCCCGACGCCCTCGGCCAGCTGCAACACCCAGCCGCGCAGGTAGCCCAGCTGGTCCGCCGAGTATTCGGTCCACTTGTGCTTGATGGCGTGCTCGAGCAGCGAGAGGCCGTAGTGGCGGACAATGGGCGAGTTGGTCTTGTCGGCAGCCAGGTTGAAGCCGACCGAGGGCGACTGGCTCAGGGTCTTGACGCCCTCCAGGAACTCCTGAGCCTCGCGGCGAGACTCATTTGTCGACTGCGGGTTGTAGATCAGGTTGAGGGCGTCGTGGATCTTGGGCACGACCTCGGCGTCGGCGGCCCCAAGGCCATGGCCGTCGCCCATGCCGTTGGCGGATGGTGGGACTGCCATATGCGGAAGCTACTTCGTTCGGGACGGACGAAAATCTTGATAGCGACACTTATAGGAGTAGCAAGCCCAGCGGCGTGACTGGCGGGCGCGAGCCAGGGATCTAGAGACCGGAGCACACAGGGGAGGCGGGGCGGGCGGTGTGGCTTTGTCGGCTGTGGGTTCGGGATGAGCTAGCAAGTCGGGAGCTTGGTTACAACAGGGACGTCGGAGAGCTAGTTCTTGATCTAGGTGGGCTCTTGTCAAGGAGCCTGTAGGTGAATTGCGCCTTAGCGCAGGTTTGTAGGCGCAATGCTGGTGCGCTCCGCATTCATGTTGGGGCAGAAAATCGCAGGCGGTAGCAAGGCGAGGCAAGCGAATGGGGAGCAATGTGGTAGAGGCTCAGGAGAGGCGCGGCGAGAATGTTCGAAGCAACTCCTGGGCGCCTTGTGCCCGATCGACAGCCGCTTCCACCGCAGATGTGGCGAGCGCGTTCGCGTGGCGCCTTGGCTTGAACTCTGGCGATCGGGAGCGACAATGGCGTTGCTTTCGTCAACCTTGCCGGCAGCGCGACAAGCTCACCTCAGGCTGGCCCTGGAAGAGTGGGCGGGCTGGTGTCGAATCAAAGCTGGGCGTCGGGCATGCATGCAAAACCCGTCGCTGCAGCCCATGCACTGGCATCAAATTGCGCGCCCAGTCGCGCGGTCTGCCAGCAGACAGCCCACCGCCAAGTGGGGCCCAGACATTGGATCGTGACTCCCAGGTTGTGCCTGCAGTTGTGCCCCGCAGCTCGCCTCGTGCTCCCACTGGCTGCCTGATCGGGAGCCTCATTGTGGCTGCTTGTAAGTAAGCCCCGGCACCCCACGCTTCCACGCGTCCCGCTAAAGCGGGCCTTGAATGTCTGCCGCAACTGCATGCGACCCGATGTTGCCCAACGTTCTCAGGTGCCGAAGGCGTAGTCGTGATGAAGACGCTAAAATGCCAGTTTTGAGATAATACCAGTTTTGAGATAATACCAGTTTTGAGATAATACCAGTTTTGAGATAATACCAGTTTTGAGATAATACCAGCCTATCCAAGCGGCCAGATATATGTATCTAGTGTCTAGGTAGGTACCCGAGGTAAGGTAGTGAACGCAAGCGAAAGATCAGGGAGAGTCCCTGGCAAGTTCAGGGAAAGGGCATCAGAACACCTCTAAACAGACTCCGATACAGCCCCCGCATACCATATATTCCAAGAAATGTTGAAAGGAATCAAGCCAAAGAATAACAAAGGGGCACATATGAGGCAGCGCCTCATCGTCTCATCTGAGCCTGCTGGAACTGATACATGAGTCCCAGCACTCCAACTTCTGGCTCCTGCGCCTTTGCGGTACTGTTCTCCCTCGACAGCGCCTTGGTTGGTGATGTCTGCCACGTCGACTCGTCCAGGTCGCCGCCGCTTTCGTATGCATCCCCCTCACCGGGTTTGCCTACGTCGCCATCCTCCCTTCCGTCCTCGGTTGCGGCCTCTTCTATAATGTTCCGGTCGCCAGGATGCCCGCCCCGCTGCTGGTGGCGTGGCCTGGTCAAGCTCATGTTGCCGAATGCGGAAGCTGCAGGTTGATTGTGTGGATCCAGTAGTACCGACGCCATTGGCGAGGGCTGCGGCATGGCGGACCTGAACTGAGGGGCCCTCGCCGCCGCCTGCACTCCCGTTCCCGGGGCCCGACCCCCGCTTCCGCGTCCGCGCTCCCGTCCGGCAATGCGCGACTGCTGCATGTCGGCAGCTAGAGTTGGCGAATAGAGACCCGGGAATGAGGGCGGCGGTTGGAACTGATGCCGGGAACCATGTTGGTGGCTGCCCGGCAGACCGGTCTTGGGGTTGATTACGTAGTGGTCCAAAAAGCCGTAGAAAGATGCTGCCATCTTGCCATGCTTGGTGGAATAGTAGCCATCTCTCACATCCGTTGCCGGCTGCTTCTGATTCTCGACGCCTTTCTTGAAGTCAAAGACGGCAAAGGAACAGACGTAGCCCAGGCCGTCGACGTGGATCGTGAATTCGCGGAAGAAATCAATAATCTGATCGCTCGTCTTGGGCAGGCTGACCAGAAGGACCAGAGGCGTGAGCAGGATGCTGATGATCTCTTCGAGGAATATCAGCGGCTTTGGCTTGTAGAGCTCCGAGAACTCCGTCTTCACTTCGGTGCTGTGGAGCCGGCCTTGCCAGTGGTCCGGCTCGTAGTGCGTGTACTCGATGACACTCTTCATTGCGAACTCGGGATCATAGACTTCGTTCTCGTCCGATATGTTGCCCCGCGCGGCCGCCCAGACGGCTCCCAAAACGCCAATGTAGAACATGGCGGTCCGGTCTGGCGTGATTTCGAACTTCAGAAACATCTCCGAGTCGAAAAGCGTTGCCACCGCCAGCACCGCGACGATCGAGCCGGCGATGAAGGAGACGGTGCGTGCCACCTGCTCCGTCTTCCGTTTGGGGAACTGATCGATATACCGCTTCGCAAACGGGTGCGACATATTGAGACGGTCGTTGAACAAGTGCTCTAGCTCATTGAACTCCCTGAACTTCCACTGCGCCAGGGAGGTGTAGGTCCTGGCGCCGAGCGCCGAGGGGTCGCTCCTGAATTCCTGCAGAAGTAACACGAACTCTATGGTCAGCGTCCACATCCATCTTGGACGGAATTTGTTCGCAACGGGAAGGCATGTCTGAGGACTTACATGGAAGTACATAAGGAAATACACTATGACCAGATACAGGGCGATAAATGGTGCCATGACGAGGATCATGAAGCCGGCGAATGCGAAGCGCGACCGCAACTTCTGGCTCAGCTGCCCGCGACGCCCGGCCCTCAGAAACTCCTCGTTGACCTGGCCGTTGGCGTCAAAGACGAAATCCAGGATGCTGAATTCGATAGCGAACTTGATGCACTCAGACATGTGCTGCCTCTTGCTCAAAAAAGGAAGGGGTATTGTCAGGTCGAGTACGTCTTTGTTGAGGAGAGCGATGAGGAAGTTCTCTCTCCTCATGATGCGGTTGCATATGTCGTGTGCGTCCAGTCGCTCCTTGGATTGGCTGCCGACCCAGGCACGCTGGACCCTTGTCAGGTTGCTAGCTGTCTTGGGGTGCGAGTCTCGTAAAGACATGATCCTAGCGACCACATCCTGCCACGAGACTGATTGCATGTCGGTCTCGGGTATGTTGAGAAGGTGAGTGTAGAATTCCCGAAGAAGGCGCAGCTGCCGGAGTTGCAAGATGAGCTGCATGCCCCGGACGACAAACCAAACCCAAAAGAGCCACAGTCCCAAGTTCCAGACGGCGCCCATATTCTGAGTGCACTGGGGGATGGTGACTTCTGACAACTTCTTGCTTTGTGGGATCTTGCGATAGTCAACGCATTGGGTGAGGAAGGTCATGAAGACAACAACAAACGTGGCGTTCCTACAAGCGAGCTTGTGCATCAGTGAGAGAGGCCTCAGGGAGGGAGGGGTGATGAGGGTGTCATGCGGATCGGAAGATGAGCGTACACAAGCTCGAGCACGCGGTCTAGGATGATGCACCAGAAACCCGAGGCTCGATAGTAGTTGTAGACCTCGGTAGTAAACCTGTCGAGATTGGAGACATTAACCCATCTCCACAGGGCCCTCTCCCGAGGACTACCGGCGACTCGATCGGCTATGCTAGGGGGAGCCGGCTGGCCGGGCCTTCCGGGACCGCTGCCCCGCGGCTGATTATCGTCGGCATGTAGCCTCTGCTGGTTCTGTGCAGCTTCCCACTGCCCCCTTGTCTTCCTGGACGATGGACCGGGAATCGCAGGCTGTCGTGCCTGTTTCCGGTCGGAGGCGGGGGATCGCTTTTGCGGAGGTCCCCGAGGGGTTTCGACCAGAAGAGACTCCGGGACGTCGTTGTCGGCGTCGTCCTCGGGAACTCCGGCCATCCAGCGTGAAGCGGCCGTGGTGGGGCGGCGGTGGAATCCGTCTTGGGTAGAGGGACCGGCATCGCTTGGGATGGAAAGCCGGCTGCCCTCGGCGACGAGCCGCTCTGCCTCATCGAGGTCGTAATCTTGGAACGATCTGTTCAGATTCTCTTGGTCGATATCGACGCCAGCGCCCCCTTCGATGTCCGCGGTGGAGTCTCTTCCTCTCAGCTCTTCGTAAAACGAACGGCCTCGATCCTGCGGAAGCAACCGCGAGAAGACGTTGGACGCCATGGCCGCTCTCGATGTTTTGTCAACTAGCAAGTGACTGGCGACTTCATGACAGGATTTATCGGCGCGCCAGGGTATATATGCCGCGGTATGAGCTCCTAGATGTTGGCTTGCGAGCGTCTCGAAGTAACAGATACGATCGGCAGTTCTGGCGAGGCTTGCGGGGCTTGTTGTTGGGAGACGCGACGGGCAAACAACAGATCGGGAGCAGGTTCAGAACTCGACAACGGCGGAAGGGAGAGACCGGACTAAAATCTGGAGATGGGTCGCAAACGGGGGAAGCGTGGTACTTCCTGGGTGGACATGGAAGGGCCGGGTCGAAGCGGGCGCGCACGCGATGGGGTTCAGTGACGCAGGGCGGTCATGCTTTGGGAGCACTGCAAGCATGTCATTGTCGGCTGGACAAGCAGCCCGGGGTCAGCTATCTGGGCATTTGATCGGAGCCGCTAAAACCACCGTTAAAATTCCTAGGTGTGTTTCACCCTGGAAATAAATGCAAGCAAGCAAACACCTACCTACGATAAAGGAAATACTCCAAGGTGTGGGTGTGAGAGATGCAGGCAGAAGGAAGCCGTCCAAGAGCGAGGCCGGCGTCTGCAGGCAGGCCCCTGGGATCCAGTGGTGAGGGGACGGGGCTGTCAGTGGAGAGTTCAGAGGGCGGATGACGCGCCCATCGGGGATCAGCTGATGCGAACCACCAGGTTTGAGCGGGCGGTGACTGTTTGTGCCGGCTTATTGAGCGCTGTTCAGGGTGCCATGCGCCGGGCTTTTCACCGCCTTCGGCCCCATTCAACCCCCACAGCCCCCACAGTGCCGCCAGCAGAGCCAGTCCGTCGGAGCTTCCAAAAGCTGGCTGCCATTTCATTGAGCTCAGGCAGCTTCTCTGGCCTCAGCATGCATGAGCCTTCAGAAAGTGCTTGCAGTGTAACACCAAGTAACACTGCCGAATACCATTAGGTCCGCCTGGCTCGCCCCTATTACTGCTTTGGCTGAGTTGTGCTGTTTGAGTCCTAGTTTCCGCCACGGACCAATGTCATCTGTTCCGTCGAAAAGTTTCGGCTCGAGGTGACGCTAGGAAGCCATTACGGCGGGCAGATTCAGGGCCAAGCACCGCAAGCAGCCCCCCAGCGTGTGCCCATAATGGCCACCGCCACGCCAGCCTCTGCTACGGGTGCCGGATCAGGTTCTACAACTGCGATCAAGGGTTCCTTAAATCCTCTTTCATCCAAAGTCACCTCGGTGCTCTCCACGTCGTATGCGGACTCGGAGTTTCGAGACGCGCTCGCGCTCCTGGACAGCCGGGGGTTGCAAAACACGGCTGAGACCCGGCGGCGTCTCCGGCTGGACCTCCAGAAAGAGGTGATCGACAGCAATGGCCAGATCATCAACGAGTTTGGTCGCGTCGCAGACGTGAGTAGGCGTTACGTAGCCACCTCCCTCCTTGCGCCAGGACAGGAACTGATCGACTGCTTCCCCGGGGATGCAGCAACTCCGGCGTATAGGCAGCACAATAGAAAAGCTGAACAAGAGCTATGCCGAAATGAAAAGTCAGATCACGGCGGCTCAGGACGCCACGTCAACCGTGCTTCAGGAGGCTTCGTCGCTCATGGCCGAAAAGCGCCAGGTCGAGACCAAGCAGCGTCTCCTCAGGGCCTTCCAGAGCCACTTCCTGCTCTCTGAGGATGAGGTTGCCATCCTAACCCTGTCGGCTGAGCCGGTTGATGACCACTTCTTTAGTGTGCTCTCAAAGGCGCGTCGAATCAGCAAGGATTGCGAGATCCTGCTCGGATTTGAGAACCAGACGCTGGGGCTCCAGGTCACGGAGCAGACCTCCAAGAACCTGGACCTGGCATTCCAGAAACTATACAGGTGGATCCAACGCGAATTCAAGACGCTGAATCTGGAGAGCCCTCAGATCGGCTCTTCGATCCGTCGGGCGCTACGTGTGCTTGCCGAGCGCCCGACTCTCTTCCAGAACTGCCTCGACTTCTTCGCTGAGGCCCGTGAGCACGTCCTCTCGGATGCATTCTTCACGGCCCTTACTGGAAACAAGAGCGGCGGGGGCGGTGGTGTGGACCACTCTGTTAAGCCCATAGAGCTAGCTGCACACGACCCCCTGCGCTACGTCGGGGACATGCTTGCCTGGACGCACTCTGCTACTGTCAGCGAGCGCGAGGCGCTCGAGGTGCTTTTCGTCTCGGATGGCGACGAGATCGCGCGGGGGATCCAGTCCGGCCGCGACACCGAGGTATGGCGTCTCGTGGATGAGGATGGCGCAGAGGCGCCCGAGTTTGACCCGGTCAAAGCGCTCAACGAGCTGGTCGACCGCGACGTCTCGGGCGCTGCTCGTATTCTGCGACAGAGGGTTGAGCACGTCATCCAAGCCAGCGAGGACACCATCCTGGCATATAAGCTTGCCAATCTGCTCAACTTCTACCGTACCACCTTCACCAAGCTCCTCAGCCAGGAGTCGGTACTTGTCGAGTCCCTGCGCAACCTCGAGTCGGAGGCCCTCCGCCAATTCAGGTCGCTGATGCGCGATCACATCGCGACGCTGCAGAGCGACTTCCAGCACGCGCCCACCGACCTGGCGCCTCCCGAGTTTCTGCAGTCATCGCTGCAGCAGCTAAACGCCATCATGAAGACGTATGACACGTCCTTGACGGCCTCGGGAGACCGAGAAGCCGACTTCCAACCGATACTAGCCGAAGCTCTGGATCCCTTCGTTGCTGGATGCAAGGGCATCGCAAAGGGAATGGTGGCGCCTGCTAACTCTGTCTTCCTGGTGAACTGCCTGTTGACCACCAAGAACTCGCTGGCTCCGTTTGACTTTACGCGGGGGCTGGTGGAGCAGTTGCAGTCAGAGGTTTTGGAGCAAAGCAGGGGGCTGACAGAGTGGCAGTACCGTTTCTTGCGGGACGAGTCTGGGCTCGAGGCGGTGTTTGAGGCCTTGCGGCCCCTTAGCGACCAGCCCGAAGATATCAAAAAGATCAGGTCACTGGAGCCGCTCTCGCCACCGGCACTGCTGCAAGCCAGCCAGGCCCTGGACGACTTCTTGCCGTCGGCCCTATTAGACGCGCTCGAAAACATCAAACACCTCCAGGACTCGGGGCTCGCGCGCAGGATCACGGAGGATGCAGCCGAGCGCTTCTGTGTCGATTTCGAGCACGTCGAGGATATGCTCATCTCGGCCGATGAGTTGGCGGAGCAAGAGCGTTTGGCTAAAGGCCGTGCAGGGGATGATGGTGACGATGACAGCGATGGCGTGCAGAATCTCCGATCCATGTTCCCGCGGACGACTGGAGAGATCCGAGTGCTGCTATCATAGAGGGTGTGAATCGAATTGGTGTGTGTGTTGCCTTTTCTATATGATATTGGTGATGCCATTTGCCCCTTTTCCGTCAACCATCATTTGCGACCATCGGGAAGTTGCACACGAAAACCCTAACCCTTTCGATACAAGCCTGACCCACCAGGGTCTGCCCAGTTACGTCACTGCATGCCATTTGGGCGCGCGGCTCTCTTGACAGCGCAAAATATCGCTCGTGGAAGAGCCCACACTCACTCCCATTACATATCAAATAAACAGACCTCGGTAATCCAGGTAGAGGCCTGCTGTCCTGCTGTCGGCCGATCTGGCGTTTGATCTGCTCATCGAACCCGCCGGCAACCACGCTTTTAGCGCTCTCATCTGATCCGAGAGCACGAGCAAATAGGGCTGTGATGAGGGTCCGACTCCCTCCAGAATGGATGTCAACAAGCCCTTGACGGCGCGGCTCACGTCAACCTACGATCAATGCTTCGATGACTGCAAGGCCGCCATCGCGCTGGAAGAAAAGGTAAAGCCAGTGGGCTATCTCGCCACGTCTCGGCCCGCAGCTAACGGCCGCGAATAGGACGAAATAGCTGCCGCGGATCAGCTCTGGAAGACCGTCGTCGAGAGGATACACGGCTTCAGGCGCATCGTGCCCCCTACGCATGTCTTCCGGTGTGAGACAGGCAAGGACGCCATCAAGGGCCTGCGCGAGCTCGAGTTGACGGCCCAGGAACATCTCGACCTCCACGAGGGCCTACGCTTGTCCCTACAGAGCTTCACCCTTAGCGAGCCGTCCTCAAGCCTACCAGCCTCACCCGGCCGCGGGGATGACTCCCCGACATATCTCGATCCTCCCCCGTTACCACCACGCCCTCCGCTGCCTCCTCGGCGCATCAGTTCACCTGCGCATGCGAACGTCTTGAATGGCAGATCGAGTGCTGACTCAAGCGGGTCCCAGTCGTACCTCGACCCTGCTGCGTCTTCATCCTCGGCTCCTATACCGCTCCCGCCGTCTTCCGATCGCAGTGCGGACAGATCGGCGAGCCCAGCTACACACAAGTTCAGGAAGACCCTGAGAACCGGGAAGCCTGGCTTCCGGCTCAGGGATGCGGTAACCACGGCCCCAGGGGCCGACAAGGCTGCCGCCGCCGCGTGGATCGCCCGCGACTCCAGGTTAACGGAACGGATCCCTAGTATCGGGGAGGCCTCCTCAAGCGCACTGCCAGCTGCGCAACGGACTCCCAATCCCACAACCGAACAATCCAGCCTCCGTTATGATCGACACACCCGCCGGCTTGTTCCCAGGGATAACACGAGAGCCGGGGATCCGCCGCCATCGCTGTCCCCCAGTGCTGCCGTCGCGGCTTTGAGAAAAGTCACCAATGATTCGGGAAGGGTAGAGGCCTCTGGGTCGAGAGACAGACAGTCAGATACTAGGAATAATCGGAGTCCATCGAGCAATAGCCCCAGCCGACATCGGTACCAATCGAACAGGGGCATAGATGCCGCCGCCGACGCCGGGAGCCCCCGAGCACGCCCTAGCAGGCGGCCTGTCAGAAGTTTGCAGTCACATGATCTAGAGACCAGAAAGGGCATTGATAGGACGTTATCTGGCAACTCGAGGCTTGAGAGGCGTCTGAGAAACGAGCCTCTTGCAGCAGAGGTGTCGGCCAACGACGGAGCCGAGGACCCTGTCGACAGCTGGGAGTCGAAGGACGCACCCCCATCGGAACCCGAAGATAAAGAAGATACAGCAGAAGATACAGCGGCCTCGGCTTGGACCACCAGGCGGAAGCGGGTTTTGCAGAATCTGCCGCCGGGTGTTGAGAAGCACACGGCGACGCAGATTCTGAACGAGATCGATCCCAGCAAGGATGTGGTGCACTGGGGGTCTATTGCAGGGCTTGAGGAGGCCAAAAACGCCCTCAAGGAGGCAGTAGTGTATCCTTTTCTACGCCCTGATCTCTTCAAAGGTCTCCGCGAGCCCCCAAAGGGGATCCTGCTGTTTGGGCCACCAGGCACTGGCAAAACGATGCTCGCCCGCGCCATCGCAACCGAGTCCGAGTCAACGTTCGTGGCCGTCACAGCCAGCACCCTGAACAGCAAGTACCTTGGCGAATCGGAGAAACACGTCCGCGCTCTCTTCGCTGTTGCCAAGTTGCTCGCCCCCAGCATCATCTTCATCGACGAGGTGGACTCGGTCCTCTCCCAGAGGTCGAGTTCCAGCGAGCACGAGGCCAGCCGACGGCTCAAGACCGAGTTTCTGATCCAATGGAGCAACCTTGAAAAATCCAGTGCAGGAAAAATGAGTGGGCAGAACGACAATCGGGTCTTGGTGCTGGCCGCAACCAACCGCCCGTGGGACCTGGACGATGCGGCAACGCGCAGGTTCGCCCGCCGGCAGTACATCCCTCTACCTGAGGCGGAAACGCGGGGCGTGCAACTTCGGTCCCTTCTCGAGTCGGAGCTGAAGCATTGCCTCAGTGACGCCGACATTGAGGAGCTCGTGGGGCTAACAGATGGTAGGTGGCACCGATCGGTTTCCTGGAGCAGCCTGCTGCTGGTGCCATCATGATCTATGCTCTTTGCAAGACCTAACCAGGAAACAGGGTATTCGGGATCGGACCTGACGCACCTAGCGCGGCAGGCGTCGTACGGGCCCCTGAGGTCGCACGGCGAGGCTGTTCTGCACATGACACCCGACGAGATCCGGCCGGTCGACATGTCGGATTTTGTTGCCTGCCTCAAGACGGTTCGGCCAAGCGTGAACCAGGACAGCCTCAAACAGTTTGAAGAGTGGGCCAAGCAGTTTGGCGAGAGGATCGGGTAGCGGTCGGCCGCCCGTAAGCCACGCATTATGAATGCATAAAATCCTTGGTTGGGAATTCTCAAATCAGATACACGGCAAACCAGAGCCAAGACGGGGCAGTTTCGGCTATACATATGTGGACGGCAAAGAGGTTACGTGTAAATATATATACGATACTACTAGGACTTTTGGCAAATACATGCGATACCACTCGGAATCCGGCTCCTGTTCAAAACAGATGCCACCCGGCGTGGTGTGGTCCGGACCAGGCGCGAACGCACCTACGAAAACAAGAGCGATCCGAGCCGGGTGGCTGGTGTAATAATTTGGATACACACACGCATTTGAGGTGCTTTATACAGACAAAATGTATCTTACAGCCGGGTGATACAGCCGATCACACCCTGGGCCCCAACCTGACATCAGGCCAGCGGTATATCACGGAGCGGTGTGGCTTGTGGGGTTATTTTTGTTACTTGTTTCCTTGGTGCCATAAGCCATAGCCATGACTGAGGGCGGGTCAACGAAAAGCGTGATCTGGTTGCCGTGAGCCTCCTGAAAAATGTCGGGAATCGACCAGCACGCGGAGATGTAGATACGCCCTCAATTCCCGTCAAGCGCCGCAAGAAGTGTGGTGGTGAGACAATGAAAAGTGGTTTTATGCGGACACCTCTGCTGGTGATGCTGGCGCTTCTGCTGCTGCTGCCGGCGCGTTGGGCCTGTACGTCGCCTCGGCCTTTGCCTTCCTG
>GL876968.1:256777-267294 GCA_000193285.1 Magnaporthiopsis poae ATCC 64411
GAGGGAGTTGTTGGGGTCGTGGACGAGGTGGGTTTCTGGGCGTTTGAAGTGCTGTCGTTTTGTTGGAGGGGAGCGTTAGCAGGTTGGTTGGGACCGAGAACAGATGGATTCCTCCCTTACCTTCTTGATCTGGTCGTTCCACACCCGCCCGCCAACGCGCACCTTGACCGTGCGGTCCATCAGGCCGGCCGACACGACGACGCCCTGGATCTCGCGGAAGCCGCGCTTCGCCGCGGCCAGCATGGGCGTCGACATGGCGGCTTCGACTTGTGAGGTGGGGTATGCGCCCCCTGTTCTTTGCGACTCCTTTTTTTGGCCTCGAATGGATTTGTTTCTGTCCGTGGCCCTGTCGGTCTTTCGCGCTTGCCCGACCAGGGGGGGACGTGTGTCGTCGGTGGTAGGCGGAAGCTGGCGTGCTGCGCTGTCGTCGTCGGCGTGGTCGTCGTCGTCGCAAGACTGCTGCTGCCAATTTTTGCTGCCAGAGAGTTGTCGGCGGAGCTCAATTGGACCCACTCGGGTACTTGGAGTCGGAGCGTCTCTGATTGGCCAATATAGAACAGACGAGGACAATTCCTAGACTCGCTCGCCGGTGACAAAAAAATGGGGGAGAAAAGAAAAATAAATTAAAAATAAAAGGAAGAAATGGAGAAGAGTCTGAGTCTAGGCTATTCTAATCTGCTTCTGGAGATCAAACTCTGCGAGCCGTATTGCTGGCCTCGCTCCTTACTCGCCTGCCCCATGCTTCCCAATTTTTCCAACCAATGCAATAACACCCTCTGGTTGGACAAGCTTTTGCCGGTAAGCCAAGGCAGTTGATGGCAAGACCTGTTGCATCGGTTTCTGTACTCTACATTCAAAATTCAATGTAAGAAAATGGAACTAGATATCCAACCAAGCCGGGAGCCATCAATACTCTCGACATCCGCCTCTACACCTATGCGTCCGCCTGGCTTCACTACCCAGCATACACCCGACATACCCTACAGTCAAGCTAGCGAAAGATCAGATACAAAAGAAAAACACCAAAGTCCGACCTCGGAGAGAACTCTCAGTGTGCACCATTGAACTAGGTTGGTGGTGCGTTGTATTTCCGCGAACGTTCCAACGCCGGGGCGTAGGTGAACAGGGAGCATCAGTGATACAAGAGCAGCTTCGAGCTTCGGTTGGGCTCCGCAGTAAGAGATGTGGATGCCATGTGTCGATCTCAGCGGACGCCAATAGCTGCACCAACAGCCTCGGAGTCTGCCGTGCTCTCAAGCAGAGACGCTGCGGCGGGCGAGGCGCTGGTTTCCCTGCCGCTGGCGTTGTTGCTGTTGCTGGTTGTTGTTGCTGTTGTTGTTTTGTCCCTGGTTGTTGTTTTGTCCCTGGTTGTTCTGTCCCTGGTTGTTCTGCCCCTGGTTGTTCTGTTCCTGGTTATTATTCTGACCTTGGTTCTGCTGGTTGTTCTGGCCTTGCCCCTGGTTGTTGTTCTGCCCTTGGTTCTGCTGGTTATTCTGCCCCTGTCCCTGGTTGTTGTTCTGGCCTTGGTTCTGCTGGTTGTTCTGCCCTTGTCCCTGGTTGTTGTTCTGCTGTCCCTGTCCTTGGTTGTTATTCTGCCCCTGATTTTGCTGCCCCTGGTTGTTATTCTGGCCTTGATTCTGCTGGTTGTTCTGCCCCTGGTTTTGCTGGTTGTTTCCGTTGGCGGCCGCAGCGTTGGCGCTAACTGTAAACTTGGTGCAATCGTCCTGCGCGCCACGCTGAGCCACCGGCATGATGACGGGCTGATGGTTGGAAGCGGAGTTGAGAGTGCAGGCCCGGTAGTTGCCAGCAGGCAGTCCTCCCACGACGTCGGCAGCCAACAGGCCGTTGCCATTGCCAGCATCGTTGATGCCCTGGAAGAATACGAACTGGGTAGGGTCGGGGGGCGTGGTAGGGTTGAGCCCGCGGCCCAGGTCCTGGACCGTGATGTGGGTGTGGCCGATGATCTGGCCGCCGCCGTTGAGTCTCTGCGGGGCGGAGTAGTAGGTCGCTACGGCGTTGGTGAAGGCCCCGGCCTGAAGGTTGATGGTCTGGACCTGGACCGTGAAGTCGGTGCCCTCCTGGATGACATCTCCGGACTTGGGGTTGATGATGATGCTCGAGATCATGCGCTGTTTGGACGGGATCTCACCCATGGCTATCATGTCCAGACCAGTCAGCACTACCATTTGCCTGTTTGGGAAAGCATTCATTCATAAGTATACTCACGGATACCATTGCAGGATCCGTCGATCAGCTGCAGCCCGTTGGTGAGCGTCTTTCCGGCGCATATGTTGATGAAGTTGTTCTGCGAGATCTCGGACGCGACCTGCTCATCGCTGGCTCCAAGGGCCTGTTGTCCATCGAAGAAAGACCCAGTCTGGATGGCGTCGGGCGCGAGCTGAGTGGCATCGGCTTGGTTCTGGTTGTTATTATTGTTGTTGTTGTTTTGACCCTGGTTCTGCTGTCCGTTGTTGTTGTTGTTGTTGTTGTTGTTGTTGTTGTTGTTGTTGTTGTTGTTGTTGTTGTTGTTGTTGTTATTGTTGTTGTTGTTGTTCTGGCCCTGGTTTTGCTGGCCGCCGTTGTTGCCGCCCCGGTTGTTCTGGGCCAGGACAGCGGACGAGAAGAGCGCCAGGGCCCAGATCAGCTTTCGAGACACCATCCTACTCGGTTACCCAGGGTGATATGACGAGGCCGGAAGGAGAGCAAACAAAATAACGAAGTAAAGAGTGACTTATTAAATAGGGGGTAATGAACGTAAGGTTAGAAGCACGATCAACGTGATCTTCTCTTTTTTACTGCCAAGGCAAAATGGACCACCGAACCAACGAAGACGTGGTGTAAAGGAGAAGGGATAGGAGAGGACCAAAGGGAGTGGAAGAAGGGTAACAAAAGATTGCACGCGGGGCATTATATCGACGGCGCTCTACATAAGGATCCAAACGTGGCACGGGGAACCAAAGTGTTCCTTGTTACGGCTGACGGGCAATGGAGCGGCATAATGGAGGTGGCAATAGAAGGGATGACCTTGAGCAAGAGGGAGAGACAGCGTGTGTGGGAGAGAGAGACGCTGCAAGCAGCCGAACGGGTTGATGCAGAGGATGCTGATGATCCCGACATGCATGGAACCGTTGAAACCACATATAACGGGCTGCCTGTCGTATAGCCAAGACGACGGGCCGTGAGCAGAAGCATCAACAGGCCGCGGAAGGTCCGACTGCGAGTAGAGGAAAGGAGAAGAGGCGTAGCCACGCGGCTAATTGGCCGGGCATGGTTGGTGTAGGAGATGTCTCGGCAGAGCCTTCCACCAGCCGGCCTTTTCGATTCGGATGCGAGATGCGAGACCTAGCAGCCAAGGCCTCTAGCAGTGGCCGTGGAGCCGGGATAACACGCATAGCCGCGTTCCCGCGACATCTTCAAACGCGGATAAACGGATAAGCTTGATGGTGTTGAGGGTTCGTAGCATCCCCGCCTACTCGTGCGTCGCTCGTTTACCGTTAACCCAGCCATGAATTGTAGGATGGGGAGTCGGTGCCGCAGTGAAATGGAAGCTCGTTTTGTATTAAGAGTATGTCTACCTACTGTGTCCACCAGTATGATATGACCCGGGACGGGCGCGTGGACCGTTCCCGTGAGCTGGCTCCTGCCCATCCAGGGGCTGCCAGTCGTGTCCAAACCAACAGAGAGGAGAAACAGGACATTGCGGATGCTGCCCTAGGTTTAGCTGGCGGGAAGGATTCAAGAAGGTCGAAGG
Organism: Magnaporthiopsis poae ATCC 64411; assembly: GCA_000193285.1. Taxonomy (NCBI): domain Eukaryota; kingdom Fungi; phylum Ascomycota; class Sordariomycetes; order Magnaporthales; family Magnaporthaceae; genus Magnaporthiopsis; species Magnaporthiopsis poae. The sequence goes on from GL876968.1 coordinate 260,529, forward strand.
ACAGAACTTGGAGGAACGATTGACGAGGCAAATAGCTCCGTCATCGGATCGGCGAGATTCTTCGAAACGACCCGTGTCGGAAGCCAAGCCGATATTGACAAACACGTGTCCGGACACAGATGCTAGCTGTGCGACGGCACAGAGACTGGCCTCTAAGGACACACACGCCTAGCGCCACGACGCCAGGGAAAAAGAGACGCTGTCGGATCAACCGGCCGGCTGGTGAAGTTTGATCCGCCGGTAGTCAACACGCCGAGGAGACCTGACCTGCTGTTACTCAGCCGCGTGTGTAGGCGTGCGCGTCTTACAGTAAGGCGTCAGCAGAAGGAAAAGGAAACCGAGAAGGCTTCCATGGCCAGGCTATGGCTGTTATGATTGGATGAAGCCTAGCTTCAAGCGTTGGGACGCACGTGGTTCATGAAGAAGTCCACGAGACAAGGGGCTGGCTGGCTGGCCGGGGCTGAGCCCCACTGGCTGGGACAACCCCACCTGAGCAAGATTCAGCTCTTTGAATGCTGATCTGAATTCAAGGCTCCTGAGCGTTGAGAAGACCCAATGCCCGTTTTAGGTAGAAAGGCCAACCGCGGCCCGTAAAGATGAAGCGAAGCCTACAAGAATCCACAGGGAATGGGCGTCGGGGTATTCGCTTCGGAAATTGTGCTGGGATATCCCGAACCTGGTGGCCTTATCTGCTGCCTTTTGCCGTGCAGCTCGCCCGGGACTGGTGGAGCAGTGGTGCCTCCAGCCCGGCCAAAAAAACCCCTTCCCACGCCGCAATCCATGTCCACTCTCAACACTCGCTCAACCTAGCCGTGCATTCAGTCATATTCCTCTTTTTTCCCTTTTCTTCATCTTTTCTTCTTCTTCTCCTCCTCCTGACTCTTTCCCTCCTCAATATTACTCAACAATTTGCATATCTGTCACCTCCCATTTACCCCTTCAATCATCGTCATACACTCGGTGTTCACCCAACCTAGGTCCATATTATTTCCCGCAACCTCGATATCTGTGCTTGGGTACAGGCTGATCTTTATTGCCGTGCAGTTAGCGCACTGCCCCTGATTGATCGCTGTTACTCTTGGCTGGCCACCGCAAGGGAGCAAAGCTCAGCTGCTACACTCGAAACGCGACGGAGCAAAATGTCTTCGCCAAAATACCACCGTGCTGGCAAGCGGCCACGTAAGTCGACCCGTTGCCATGCGTGTCCCTCCTAACACCGGCTGCCGGCGTTTGCAGCCAGCAGCCAGATTTTTTTTTTTTTTCCTTGTCGTCGTCTTCTGTTTCTTATCCTGCTGGTCTCCTCTCTGCTCTCCAGCCGTCCCTGTCGGAAGGCTTGGGAAAAGCCCCACGTCGAAGACCAATTGACTGCAAGGACCCTGGCGCAAGCAGAAAGCAAGAAAGAAAAAGGCGCCCCCATTAGAATCTCCACTTTTTTGCTTCCCGTCTTCCCATTTGTCGCCACATTGTCCAGCTCCAGCCTTGGCCACCTATCACACTTGACCCCTCTCCACTCTTCAGAGACTGCCTGACCTAGTCGCGATCCCACTACTGCCGCCGCCAGCTCGGACCGTTGCAGAGCGGCCAACCACCCAGAACGGACAAACGGCTGCCAGGGGCATTATCCTGACGTTTTTGTCACAATGGCAGGAACGCAATCGCTGCCTCCCCCCGCGCTCCCCCAGCTGGTCGCTGAGCAGCACCAGGCCATCCCCGCTTCGGATAAGGACACCAAGCGGCTCATCGTCGTGCTGGCCAATGCCAGCCTCGAGACCTACAAGTCCTCGCACTCGTCGGGCCCCGGCCGCATGGGCGTCCAGCGCGAGGAGAAGTACTCGCTGCTCAACAGCGACGAGCACATCGGCATCATGCGCAAGATGAACCGCGACATCAGCGACGCCCGCCCCGACATCACTCACCAGGTCTGCCACCCTCTTCCACGTTTGCATTCAACATGCTTGCTTGTCGGGAGAGTCCGTGTTCGTTGGATGGCGGGCAGGACAGAAAGGCAAAAAGGCGTACCGCTGCAAGTGATATAAGACAAGACAGGCTGACCCAAACCCGGCTGGCCCCTTCCGCGCACCCCCTCTCTCCGCAGTGCCTGCTTACGCTGCTGGACTCGCCCATCAACAAGGCTGGCAAGCTCCAGATCTACATCCATACCGCCAAGGGCGTCCTGATCGAAGTGTCTCCCTCGGTCCGCATACCGCGCACCTTTAAGCGCTTCGCTGGTCTCATGGTGCAGCTGCTGCACCGCTTGTCCATCCGATCTACTAGCTCGCAGGAGAAGCTCCTCCGCGTGATCCCGAACCCCATCACCGACCACCTGCCGCCCAAATGCCGAAAGGTCACCCTGAGCTTCGACGCCCCCGTCCGGCGCGTGCGGGACTACATTGACACCCTGGACCCGGACGAGAGCATCTGCGTCTTCGTCGGCGCCATGGCCAAGGGCGAGGACAACTTTGCCGACGAGTGGGTGGACGATAAGATTGGCATAAGCAACTTCAGCCTTTCTGCCAGTGTTGCCTGCAGCAAATTTTGCCATGCTGCCGAGGACTCGTGGGACATTCTCTGAGCGACCAGCTTGTTCTGGCCGGCTCCTGATTGGTTCCTCGACAACTGAACCGGCATGAAAAGACTGATTTTTTTTTTCAAGGAGCGGCCCAGCCTTTTTCTTCCTTTTTTTATTATTCTTTTTTTTTCTTCCACTCTTACTTCCATGTCCTTGCCCCTTCTCTTCTCCTGCCCACTCCGTCCACCCAGCACTGCACAATCATACTCTCTCCCACAATCGTCTCTTGTGTGAACTGGTGAAAGGCCGGGCGGCATGGCTGGAATCCGCGATACAACATCGCAGACGAATGCTAGCGTCACCCCCGGCTCTTGGGTCGTCTGTTCTTTGCGCTTTCGCTGTTTTTACAACCAAAACATTGGGCGTTCAACAACGGATCCAAGACGCTTTCAAGTGTCTTATCGTGGGCTACTTCAACCTAGCCCACTCCCCTGCCCCTGTTCCCTTGCCTCGGAAGCCATTGTCTCTACCACACAACAGTCCCTATTGATTTACTCGCCTTTTGAGCACCCCCTTTTTGTCTCTTTCTTCCATTTACTTTCCCATGTACAGCGAGATGGCGGCAAATTTGATGGAAGCGTGTAGCGGCAGCGGATTGATCGTCTTTCGAAGGAGTCGGAGGAATCTTGGAGAAGGGGAAAAAAGACGGCCGGCAGCCTGTGTGCCAAGCCAGTCGTGCACGAGGAAAACCCAGGTCGAAGCGATGGAATATTTCAGGGAAAAGTGGACCACGATGACGATTCCCCAAGAATAGGCATCCGGGCATCCTGCAAGCATTTTGGAAAGACTGCCACCGGGGTGGGATGGCGGTGTGCAACAAAAAAGACCCCATCTACAGTCCAAGACGGGCCGCATAAGGCGGATATTTGTGCCCAGCCACGCTTGGGTTGGATTCCAAGGGTCTGGTGGTTTTTGGAAAATGCTGGAGCGAATGGCAGCCGCAGGACAATTAAAATCAAGAAGCCTCTGTCGCTGCCTCACTTTTCGCCCTGTCAAGCAATGACGCCTCGGATGACACCGCCGTAGCCCTTGCGGGGCATGCTGGGCCCCTGCCTGACCCCTCTCTCTCTCTCCCTCTCTGTGTCTCGGGATGGCGCAACCTGCATACCTGAGAACATGGATAATTTTTCTCCGGCCTCCCGAGTTCCCGACCAACTGGATCCTGAGACAGAAGGATGTGAAGAAGAGGCAGGGAAGAAGTGTATGTGTCATGGGGCATGGGCTCGGATGGGTGGAAGCGGTGGAACAGCAGATGCTGGTGACAGACAGGCTTGCAGGACGCTTGTGCCCGACGGCACGTGTACATGGCTCTCGCGGAAGACGCGGGTTGGCGTCGACAGCTGCAGGAAAGGTCTCCGCACTAGAGGCGGACTGGGCGACGGGCAGTCTGGGCCTGGGCTGACTGTGCAGCCCTGGCACAGGACTGGTGGCTGTCGTGCTCCCAGCACAGGCGGCCCTTTGTAGAGTATTCCCAAGCCGAGACCCTCGCGAGATGGTGGTGTGACTGCAGCTGAGGAAGCGGACTCCCGCATGAACTGTCTGTGAGCAGTGATGTGATGGGCAGGCAGGAGAGGTGTGGCAGGCCAGTCGCACTACTGTGTACATGGCTGGCTCCCGGGATAAGACGAAAAGAGAAAGCGAAAGAGGCAGTTAGTTTGTGTTGCGATTGGACGAATTTGGGTGTCAGTACGATCAACCCTACGTCGCCGTGCATCGGGGGCTGTAAAGAGCAAACATCCTGAAGGGAAGCCAGCGCCCCCAGAAAGGTCCCTTTCATGTTCGCATCCCCTGATCTAAGCTGCTCCTCCATGCGGGTTGGGCGGCGGAATGGAGCTGAAGGAAGTTGCGGTGTTTATTCCTTTTGCTGGATGGGGACCCTTTTGTGCGGGGCTTTTTCCTCTGCGGTATGACCGCCTGCATGTGGAGATGCCCCAGCGCAGCGCGCAAGTCGGACCCAAGACTCTCTGTAATTGACTGCATTGTGCTGTTGGGAAAGAAGAGAGAGAGAAGGGGTCACGAGCGAGATGAGGCAGCCATTCGGACTGGGCTGCTTGCTGCCTCGGTCTGGCTTGAGAGACCTGGACAGCTGGCCAAAGTCTGGGCTGGCTAGCCCCTGAGCTGGCCGTGGCCCGGACCGGCAAAAATCACCTAAAGAAAACGGAAGCATTCGGTCCACAAGGACCAAGGTGCCAAAGTCCATCCTACCCGACATACGTGGCACCGAGGCGGCCGATCCATTGGTTCTGCCACACCCAGGGCGCGTGAGACGAGAGACCCGGGACTGGAGGATAGGCCGGCCGAGCTGGCGGCCTATTCGTCAACCTTGCATGCACGCCCGCTGCGAGATGGAGGGGAGTGAGGAGTGGCGTCGGTGGCATCTCCGATCCGGCATCTCCAGACCGTGTCGGCGTGCTGAGTCGAGAGCAGAGCCCAGAGTTGGGCACTGCTGCTGCCTCCCTGTGGCCGCCCCGTCTTTGTGGCCATCGTGCATCACGATCGGGCTGCCAGATTGGTTGGCAATGGTCAATGGTATTATTTATGAGCCATGTCGTGGGCCGCATGACCAGGGCCTGTCTTTCTTTCCTTCTCGCCATTTTCTTTCCCCTCGTGTCCTCGCAGCATACCACCATCACAAAAGGCAGTCAATAGTTCGTTTCCTAGATCCCGAGCAAGGCTGTTTTTGCGCAGGCAGACATCCCACCCACACGGCATCACATCCGGACCCCTGCCTCGAGGCGGTCGTGCCCCGGCCCCAGCCAGTCATCCTTGCCGAGCCTGGGAGGGGCTGTCTCAACAGCTCGACGTGCACAACAGTGTGCAGCGCCCGAAGCGAACTAAAGACCCCAGCGCCGCTCCACACGACACGGCGTCTCCACTCCTCCATCTGAAGTTTGCTCCTCGCAGGTTAGTGCGCTGATCCTCTCAATTCCCACTGTTCCAGCCAGGCTTCCCGGCGGCTGTAACCAACCCCATCGCTCGCCCCACGCACCACCGGCCACCTCGCCCAGTGACAACACGCACTCCTTCCCGCCCCTGGAAGCCCAGGGGCCGGTGCCTGTTGAGAGGAGGAGGAGTATCTGAGTTGGCGTCTCCAACAAGCCCCCAGTGCGGGCACGGCGTCCATCGAGCGATGTGACGAGTGTGATGGCGGCCGTGAATGGAGAAGAGCGACGGAAAACGGCAGACGGCAGATCTCGGCATCTGATTGAAATACCTCTGCTGCTGCTGCTGCTCCTTCTCCCTCCCCGTCCCTCCCCTTTTTCGAGGTCTCCTTTCACCTCCGTCCTTTAGCCCCAGCCCCCAGCCCCAAGCTGCCCTAGCAACCCGTCTTTCAGGTCCGCAAAGTCACGGGCTGGCCCCTGAAGCTTTCCACATCGTGCTCACCGCACCTTCGGCGCAGGCGGTGCGCGACTTCGATACACTCGCCTCACAGGCCAACCTCCCGCAGCAGGGAGTTCCATCGGCAGAGCTCCTCTTGGGCCCCACAGCTGATTCGCCCCGACCAGGGTGCCACTCACCGACGAGCCTTTGGGTCGTCCATTTTTCAAGGCAATATAATGGAGGTCTACTCCTCCCCTCACGTCGCTGGGCTTGTCAGCTACGACGGAGCTCCCATACGCAAGACGCAGTCGTCCACCAACGAGGTCAACCGCATCATGAACTGGAACTACGGCGTCGCCACCTCGGCCCAGCCCGCCGAGCCGCCACATCATCCCGCCCGCAGTGCCGCCTCGAGCCGCCACTATGCGCCCTCGCACTTCGCCGGATCAACCGTCCCGGTTCCCGACCAGGGCCCCTACATCCTGCGTCGCAGCGTCACCACTTCCACCATCATCGACCCGCCCTACCCGCCAGGGTCGCCGCGTGAAGGCTCCAAGGGCGGCATGACCACTGGCATGGTCGGTCTCCTGGGCGCCGCCGTTGGCGCCGCTGCCGGTGCTGCCATGACCTACAGCATGCTCACCCGCGAGCGGCCCCCGGCCCCGAGCCAGGAGATTGACGTCCCCACCTTTCAGCGTCGGAGCACCTTCCCGGAGCCCTTCCCTGACCATCGCCGCGGCCGCTTCGTCGAGCTCGAGCGCACCGTCGAGAGGCTCGAGTACCCGGAACGGTACCCGCAGCTGGAGAGCGGCCCCGGAGCCGCCCCCGCCTACATGGCCCGATACAGCCAGGTCCCCGGCCATGATGACGCTAGGA
>GL876968.1:276220-288400 GCA_000193285.1 Magnaporthiopsis poae ATCC 64411
ACCCCGCTACGTGCCCAACACCCAGTCCGAGGCCGAGCGCCAAAAGGTGCTGCGCGACTCGGCCGCCGCCCAAGCCGCGCGGTCCCGCGCCGCCAACCAGGTGAAGCTGGCCGAGTATGTCCTGCCAGACTGGGCCCAGGCCCGCAACGACAACGAGGACGGCGGATCGGCGGAATTCTCTGAGTCGGACGAGGACGAGTCCGAGGTCGAGCACATCGAGTGCGTCGTGTGCGCAAAGACGTTCAAGAGCGAGATGCAGTTCCAGGCCCATGAGAGGAGCAAGAAGCACGTCAAGGCCGTCCAGCAGATCCGCCGCCAGATGAAGAAGGAGAACAAGGACTTTGATCTCGATGTGGATCGGGCGCAGGGGGACGAAAAGCAGCAACAGTCTGACGCTGAGCTTTCCGCCGACTCTGCGGAAGCGGCAGATGCTGATGCCCGTGATGAGAAGGCACCCGCCTCCCCTCGTGCCAAGGAGGTGCAGCAGCCCAAGGATAACTCCGAAGAGGAAGACTCGCTGGATAGCGATTATGCTCCTCGAGAAAAGATTCAAAGTCGCATCAGCGGCGCCCCCGGAGATGCTGCCAGTTTCTCGGACGAGGCTAGCAGTCCGCCTACCGCCGCCACACCTTCAGTTGCCGCACCAGCAGCCGGTGTCGAGGACGCCGAGGACGAGCCGGCGAAAACGAAGAAGGTCGGCAAGGCAAAACAGAAAAAGGCCAAAAAAGCAGCTCGGCAAGCGGCTGCTGCAGAACAGGCCTCAGTGGTGAGCTCTAATTTTGACTTTTGACCCGCCCTCGGTGGTCGTCATTTTCTGACAGCATGTCTAGCACGCATGCACGATATGCAAAGAGTCGTTTGCTTCCAGAAATGCTCTGTTCGCTCACCTGAACGAGGAGCACCCGGCGCCCAAAGGTTCTAAGGGGGCAAAAAAGTCAAAGAGATGATAGTATCCCAACAGCGTCAGGGATTTATCTATGCATTGACCATTACCCCTATTGTGGCCGCATGTGATAGTGGCATACGCTCGCCCCGCAAATTCACGCCGGGAAATCCGAAATACTACCAGGCACGGGCTTGAAGCTACCCAGCCCCAAAGCGCCCGACGCCAGCCAACAAGAATACCAAGGAGAGCGAGCAAGCCAATAATCACACCCATACACTATTACCCATCCAAAACGGTGTCGCCATCATCGTCACTCAAAGTCTCGACCTCATCGATGGCCGACGCCCGCTCCGAGGCCGACCCCTTGGATGGATCGTGGGCCGACACGGTAAGGATCGACTTGCCCTGCACATATCTGACGGAGCCTTTCCAAACCTCCCAGTCATCCTCATCCATAATCAGAAACCCTATGAGCATGCTGGGATCCATCTCTCGGATGTGCAGACGACGGAGTCGGCGCGTGTGGCACGAATCAACATCAGAGGGAGTATATAGTTGCGGGTCGTCGAAAAAGGGCAGCGCCGGTCGGGTATGGTGCGGATCCAGGTAGAATAGGTTAGACCCCTGGTCTTCGTCCGACCTTTGCGCCCCCACGAAATAGTGGGACGACGATGGCCGACCACTTCGCAGCAACAGTTAGCCACGACGCCCTCCTAGAACGGAGCTCAGGAACAAACAAAGACCGAAAAAAAGGAGCGGCGGAAAACTCACCCAGCTATACCAACCGACTGTGGCATCTGTAGTGTAGCCGTCAGGGACTCCCAGTACACTTGGTTGATCTTGTCGATGCCCAGACGGGTGCTAACAAGGATCAAGGTGGGGTGGAATGTCTTGCCATCCGGCCGGGCCACTTCCATGAAGCTGTCCTCGTACACGTCGGGGAGATCGCCTGTCGAGTAGACGCGGAGCGACTTCTCGTTGGCATTGGCCAGAGCCCTGAGAGGCGGCAGGGGCATCAGCAAGTGTGTCTCACGTGGCCGCGCTCTGGGGCGGTCTGTCTCAAAGCGGAAATCCCACCGTCAAACTTACGCGATGCACCGGGCTGTTGCCGACGGACCAAACCACTCTCCGGGGTACTTTCCACACTTGGCTGCGCCGTGGTCGACGAATTTGTGGATTGAATACGGTGCCCTGGGGTCGTCGGCGAACAAGGACAAGAGCTTCCGCTCCTCATCCGGTTTCTCGCCTCGGCGCCAACCTGTGAACTCGCATACATAGTCAGTAACCATCGGACCCGACGGCTCAGGGAAGAGGTTCGGCTTACCGCGACCCAGACGCTGTGAGAGTAGCGTGTTCGCCAATAGACTTTGGCCGGTCCGGATCATACACCCCCACCCGCTGTCGGTTGTAAATGCAGCTTGCTGATCTGTCATTGTCTTGAGACGCATGGCAAAGGACATGCGCGATGTGGCAGCAGGATCTGTAGACCTGGGGATGGGTGGAAAGCCGGAGCGATATGAAATCCAGATCCGGGACTCAAAGTCATCGAGAAATGCCGGGGGCCAGCCACCGTCGTCAGGGATGTCGTCGTACGCCAACGAGGAGTCGAAGCTGCCAGAAACAGAGTCCGGAGGAGTGGCGGGCGCGGGGCCGGTCTGGGGAGGTTTCGAAGGGGCTTCCGGAGGGTCGGTGGCAGGGGGTGTGCTCGCGGTCTGGGCGGCGGCGACCGGGTTGTCGTCCACGCGGGCACCCTTAGCCTGGCTAGATGCGCGGGAAGATCTGTTCCCTGGCTCAAGAGTGTATGCGCACCCCAGGCACCACACGGGGCGGTTGGATGCCGGGTTGTTGGTGGGTTCAGGGTCCCAGATCATCCGGACTATGCGGCGACCATAACGACCGAGGTCCACCGCGCCGGCGACAGCGCTGTCCATGATCGAGGGTACTTGTGTAGCAGTTTGAAATGGCGTCGTGGTGTCTCGACAGGTCGGCGGTCCAAGTTCGCGAGGGGGTATTTTAAACTCCCCTTGGCCGGATTGTTCGAGCGGCGTGTTGTTGCAAGCGCGTGAATGTGAATGCGACAGCGACGGATAAATCGATGATGAGTGGGGGCTGGTGGATGATGCAGACAACCAGACGTTGCAAAGGGAGCGCGGCGGGCAGGTGACTGCTTGGTGTTATTGGCGCTGCTGCCTCGAATACACAGGGAGGGATGGGGCTTTGGCCAATGGCCCGGATTCGGGCTGATGATGGGCCCGCCCACGCAAGCTCGACCAGACGCAGGCGCCGGGCTGCAATAAAATAAAGATAGGATCGCAGGTCAGTAGAGTGAGGTCTCTAGGTAGTTGATTATCAACACAAAGAGCATGAGCAACGCCAGTCGAGGTGGCCGTGTTGAGATTGGTCCGTATCGATGTTTTGGTTGGGCCTGGGGGCTGGGGATTGACTGGAGGGGAGTCCCGAATGGCCAGCGGACGTGACCAGCACACAGGGTGCCTTGGCTTGTGACGCCACCGCCCACACTCGAATGCAAATGCACGCCCGCGGCGCTGCTCTATCCAGGTGGGGGCCCCGCCTGACAGGGCTCACCCCTGACGCCTGAGCTCCAGCTCGCGCGGCGTGGGGCAGCGACGCAAGCCATCCTCAGCACGCACGGCGGCACGATATAATTTTTGCTGGTCGTTTCCAGCTTCGGAAATCACGGAAGGGAATGAGGAGCCAGACACAGTTGCCTCCGTGTTGGCCAGCTCCAAGGAGCAATGTAGAGGTATTTGAATGCAGAAAATTGCGAATTCGATGTTTGGGAAATTGTTTCGTTTGCACACAGTGACACTCCTTGCTGAGACTCATGCGGGAAGTGACTGCGTTTGCCCAATTAGGCACGCCAACCCGCATTGTTTCAGTGAGACCCATTTTATTTCTTTGCCTCAGCTGTCACCTTTTTTCGCCCTTCGTGCGAGCGCAGACCACAGCCTGACTCCGAGACTTCTGCAGCTCGCAGACAGTCGCAGGCTACTCAGAAACCCCCGCCGGCAAACTACTAAAACACCGTGGGCTGCTGCGGAACAACCAATGCGCAAGAAGAGAGGAGGGGATCGAGGCGGCTGGAATGGCCCCTCGAGGGGAGCTCATGGAGGCCGTGGCGGCGGCGGAGCTACCGGCCCCCAGCGCGGCCCTTTCAACCCGTCCGCCCACGCCATGGACTCCTCTCTCACAGTCGCCAATACCTTTTCCATGCAGGACGAGGCTAGGAACACCACCCGAGATCGTCCGAAATGGGACAGGGACGAGCGTCTTCGCGATAGACCTGTTAAATTCGTCAGCGCCGGCTTGATAGATCCCCTGAAGGAGACGCAGTTCGAGACTCCTGCAGCAGCTGCAGCTGCCGCCTCTGCCCTGAACGAGCTGACTGCTCCTGAGGATCCAACTGTCCCGCCTACCCAGACGACCCCTGAGCCACCACGAACCCGCGAGCATGAAACACCTGCACCAACGACGGGCGGTGATTTGTTCTTTGTCGACACTTCTGGAGACAAGTCTCTTCGTTCCAGCGACGTCCCCAAGCCCGAGCCGGAGCTTCCAAGCCACGACAGCGGGCATGAGACAGATTCGAGTGAGGAGGTGATCCTCTTCAAGGGAAGATCGGCTGCTACCCGGCGCCCGGCTCCCACTACCTTCACCGTGCACAAGATGCGACGCGAGATCGAAATTGTTGCTAGGACACAAGCACAGAGGCTCCAGGCGAAACCCGCGTCGGAAGAGCAGCCCGTCCCAGAATCATCTGCCTTGGCGCCGAGCGTGTCGTCGTCGAGAAACGAAAAGGCGGGGGTTGCCGATCGCGGCGTCCCCTCCTTCCACACCATCCTCCAGGACAGCGACGAGGACAAGGCTCTGAAAGACTACATGGAGAATACGGAGGGACAGGAAGATCTGTTTGCGCAGCACAAGGGTTTTGCTGCAAGAGACATTGGAGGCAGCGATGGTGACATGGCCGTCCCGGCCGAGGCCGACAGCGCTGACGAATCCGACACTGACGCCGACGACGATGCCGATTCTGAAGATGCCATAGCCGGCGATGGCGAGCCCGCTGACGACGTGTCCGAAGACGATGACTCCCCTCCTCCCGATATGGATGACGAGGAAATAGCGAGGTTGCTCGCGAAGCAGGAGTCCCTCGGAATCCCCGGCGATCATCTGGCTTTATTTGACGATGCGGCCGCATGGTCTGTTCGCAGTCCACGTTCTCGCCGCAAGGGCCTGCAAGGGCCTCGCAAAGAGGACAAATCCATTCCGGATAACGCCGCGGCCGTCGCTGATGTGCTTGATGACCGTGACCTGGTCATGGACCGAAATCGCACCAACCCACTGCGCAAAAAGCCCAAGGGTAAACACGGAACCGCCGGCTTCGACGTCGCCGATGAGAAGCTCAGAGCTATCATGGAGGCGTCGTTTGAGAAAGATAGGTTGAAGAAGAAAGAGAGGAAGCAGGAGCGAGAGGAGCGCCGCGCCAAGGGTATGCTGGGAAAGCACCCTAACCCAGACGATCCCAGGGTCAGGTTTGTCGACGGTATCAACATGGACGAGCTGCAACAGGAATTTGCGAGCTTCCTCATCACCGGTGATCAGATGTAAGTTCCGAGGATCTTCCGTTGGTCTTATAACTGTGGCTAACACCGAGAAACAACTCGAACAGTCTCGCGTTGCCTCCGATGGATGCGTCAGCTCGTAAGATCGTTCACGAGATTGCGATCAAACTGCATATCAAGTCCAAGTCAACCGGCAAAGGTGACCAGCGGCGTCCAGTGCTACATCGCACCAAGGCAACAACGACGTACAATGCAGGCGCCATCGAGGCAGCATTCGCTCGTGTCCACCGCCGGTTCTTCCCCCGGGCCGACAAGCAGCGGAGGCCAGGACTGGGCGGCGGCGGTGGCGGTAGTCGATCGGCAGGAGGCTATGATGCGGTTAAATGCCATGACGGCGAAGTCGTCGGCGGCTCAGCACCCGAGCTTGGCGAGACAAACAAGGGTCGCACCATGCTTGAGAAGATGGGTTGGTCCAAGGGTATGGGCCTCGGAGCTTTGGACAACAAGGGCATTCTGGAGCCGGTGGCTCATATCGTGAAGGTGTCCAAGGCTGGGCTTGGATAAACCCTCCAGGGTCGGACGGCGGGGAGTGTATCTGCTGGGCACAGCTACCCGACAACATATTATTGCTCAAGGATTTCTTGCCGAGTCTTAGATAGCCACTCTTCGCTTGGACATTGCGATTACCCTGTTCTGCTTTCCACTCATCAAGACCTCGGCAATTCGGGGAAGGCGATACAGTCGGGTAGAATGGTATTATTACACGACTAAATGAGCGTCACTTGCAGCAGACAGGTCGGTGTTGTTCATGTGTAGGATTTATTGCTCTTTAAATCCATACGCCTCAAGGTATTGTACAGCCGCGAACCCCATGGCCGAAGAGTGCCCCCAAAATGAAAAAGCAAACCAAACCATAACGCATTAGGAGGCAGTCGAGTGAGGGCGAACCCGCTTGCCAGCCCATCATGACACCCGTTCCGAAAAGCAGACCCATGCCCTAAACAAGATGAACGCGTGATAGAAGAGAGAAAAGGACAGAAAAGCAGGCTTATTTGGTCGATGAGGAGTACTTGGTGACAGCCTTGGTACCCTCAGAAACGGCGTGCTTGGCCAGCTCACCCGGAAGGATGAGACGGACCGAGGTCTGGATCTCTCGGGACGAGATGGTGGACTTCTTGTTGTAGGCAGCAAGCTTGGAGGCCTCGGTGGCGACGCGCTCGAAGATGTCTGAGAGATTTTGGGTTAGAGACGCGTCCCAAATATGGACTTGGAGCAAGAGATGATTTGTACATACCGTTGACGAAGGAGTTCAGGATGGACATGGCGCGGTTGGAGATACCAGTGTCGGGGTGGACCTGCTTGAGGACTGTGACATTGGCGCGTTAGCATTCTGCTACTAGATGAAGCCATACTCTCGCACGCGACGAGGCCGGGACGCGTCTGGCTAGGCAGAAACAGTCGGTAGTGACTCACCCTTGTAGATGTAAGAAGAGTAGGTCTCCTTGCGGGTCTTGGTCCTCTTCTTCTTGTCGCCGGAGCCGGGAGTCTTCTTCGCGGCATCCTTCTTCTCAGCTGGAGCCTTGGAGGCGCTAGCCGGGGCCTTGGAGGCGGGCTTCTTGTCAGCGGCCTTCGGGGGCATTTTTGCGGTGGGGTTTGGGATTAGAAAAGGATTAAAAAGTTGATGCTTGAGAAGAGTGGTTTGGAATTGCGAGCGGCGGCTGCTGCGGATGCTGGCGTTGTGTGGTTGTGGAAGAAAGATGGGAAGAATATGGGTGGGAGACGTCAAGGTTCGGGGACGGTCAACCTTTTGTAGTTTGACGCGCTGGGCGGGAGCACTGTTACTGATTGGGGCGGGCCTGCGCTGAGAAGCCGGCAGGGTGCGGGTGGGTTGATCTCCAAGGCGCGTGTGGCCCACCCAAAAAGACGACTTGGGAAAATGCGGGCTGGTCTGTGCACGACTGCGTGCGCGCAAAGTGGATGGAGCGGTGGTATGGATTTATTTCGCCCAACCCCCAGGCTTCCTCGATCCCTGCCACCAGCAGCGGCTCCACTAAACAGAGGCAGGGCTGCGAGCTCCATGATTGGTCTGTTAATGCGGCTCGCTCGAGCAACAAATCGACCCAGGTGGAAATCGAGAAGCCGGCGGTGTCTGTTGCATCCATCCCCTGCTGCACTGCTCCTTCGCAACTGGGCTTCCTGGCAGGCACGCGTCCTGGCTCGATAGTCGAAATCACACCCACGCGTCACCTGGAGCTGGGGACATTCCTCCTCTCCACGCTGCCCCGGGTCGGGACTTGACGTGACGCGACGCGACCTCCTCATCGCACTGTGCGATGCCCCTGGGAATTGCCTGCCTGCTCCCAGAATCCAGCCACCTGAAGTACCTCGCTCGGTGGCTTCTCGCCTTGAGCCACTGGCTTTTACATGAAGGCCTGTCTGAATAATGCCACATCCTCATGAACCACGTGAACTACATCCGATCCAGCCCGCTGACGGCTGCGCTCGCCCGCCGTGCAGCATGTTCCACAGCCTCGGTGAGAGGTCCGTAACTCCCGATATCCCATGGCCCAGTCGCCCGGGAGTGTGTCCTCCGACCCGCACCGGCGCCGCTCCCGCTGTCGTGTCTAGCACCTTGCCATCGTCTCTCCACCTCTCCCGCCGCTGCCAGACATCCCCACGAATTCCGGCAGCCGGGGACGGTGCAGCCCGTCAAGGAGACGCGTCAAACCCCGCGTGAGGCTGTCAAGACGAGACTTAGGGCTCGGCCGCTACCCCGTGGGGTTGTATATGTGCCTGACACGGATGCCGGCCATATTTGATAGAGAAACGCGATGTGCTGCTCAATCTGGACCGCAAGATGCTCTTTCTGGACAAATTTTGAAGATATTCACACATCATTCGACCCGAAAAAAAGGGCTGACTATGGACTCTATCTTGCACCTAAAAATGACACAGAAAAATGACCAAAAATAATGACAAAATAATTAAGAATGGAAGTGGAAAATGGCTTCATAAGTGAACTAGGGTCACAAATATCGATCCTCTTTCATTACCCATCACCTATCCAACGTGGCTGAATAGTTCGAAAATGAAAGTGGCCCATTCGAGTGTCCGGTCAACGACCATGGATTCACAGCTGCAGGTCCACCTTGGACGAATCGTGCCGGGCTGCAATCGCAGACCGACAATCGGATTCAAAGCGCCGGACCAGGGCTGCGGTGACAAGCCTCGGGTATCAGTGAGGAATTATGGATTGATTTGCGCGTTGGTCCTCGAAGTCGGGCTGGTTCAAACGAGGGTAGACGGCGAGGCGAGTGCAATCAGTAGCCCACATTCAGCCAAAGGGGTGATTGGGGAGAGCAAGTAAAAAAAATTATCGAAAAAGAAAAATGTGTCTGTCCCGATTTCCAGCCTAGCAGGCAGGGGACCAAAGTCGCAACAGGGAAAAGAGAGCACGAGCAGCCAGGAAGGGGGAGGAGGGACCAAGCGAATAATAAGGCAGCACAGGGGGAACTCTTGATCCTGGGTTTCTGATCTTGGCTGGGACCCGATAAGCACGGCATCCAGGTACCCTGCAGGACCCGAAAAAAAAACAAGCCCAATGGTGTCAAGGTGTCGCGACGCGCGAGTGGGGCGGGGGGAGATTTCTCGTTGGCTGGCGTTTTACCCGGCCCGCGTTGCACGAACCCACCGCAAACCCAGCAGGCAGCCCCAATTGGGACTAGCTCCAGCCTCCCCTTCAGTGATCCGTGATTTACCTCTCGACACGCGAAAAGTACTTAACCCTTAAGCTCCCCCGCCAGCACCACGCTCTCTTCCGGTCTACAACTCTCCATCTGCAACTCACATCAACCAACGCGCCCTTTCATCGACGTCTACCGCCTCTCAAGTCTTTTCTGACTCAAACAAACCAATTTTCTCCCACTTTTTTCCAGCAAACCAACTTTCAAAATGACTGGAGGCGGCAAGTCCGGCGGCAAGGCCAGCGGTTCCAAGAACGCGCAGTCGTAAGTACCATCCAGCTTCCTCTGCCGATCGCGAGATCCGGCTTCGTCAGCTCCCGCATGAGGCGCGACATTCCACCCGCCTTCGCGTCTTCTGCAATTCCGGCGCGTGTCGCTGACCTTTGGCATCCTTCCTTCCAGCCGCTCGTCCAAGGCCGGTCTGGCGTTCCCCGTCGGTCGTGTCCACCGTCTGCTCCGCAAGGGCAACTACGCCCAGCGTGTCGGCGCTGGCGCTCCCGTCTACCTGGCTGCCGTCCTCGAGTACCTCGCAGCTGAGATTCTTGAGCTGGCTGGCAACGCAGCGCGCGACAACAAGAAGACCCGTATCATTCCTCGTCATCTCCAGCTCGCCATCAGGAACGATGAGGAGCTGAACAAGCTTCTGGGCCACGTCACCATCGCCCAGGGTGGTGTCCTGCCCAACATTCACCAGAGTATGTTCCACCCCCATGTCACTTGGACAAACATTGTTCCATTGCTGACTTGTGTCCCTTTTCAGACCTCCTGCCCAAGCAGACCGGCAAGGCCGCGAAGGGTGCGAAGCAGAGCCAGGAGCTGTAAGCGTTGTCTGGTTTTTGGTTTCTTTTCTGGTTGGCTGCGTCTGGGTGTCATGACATTAGGGTCACGGTTTCGGGTTTATGGGTTGCTTTATTGCGTTTTGGGTTGTACATTAATTCCCCACGGCAAATGGTCATGAATTGAGCCTTTCTGAACAGCAAACACATTTTCCCGTCTCGTTGCTGTGTTTGTCTTTCTTCCGGGCGTTGGTTGAGCACTTGGTCATGAACCTTTCGGGCCGCCTCAGGTCTCCACGTGTTGGGCCTGTCGCAATCGAGCTACATCCTTCGTCGCCTCGGGCGTGCCAGTGTCCAGCTCGCGTCTTCACGCTGTTTGCGCTCATGGCGCCTTGCGATAAAACCCTTGATCTGCTGGGGCCTTGACGCCTTTTGGCTCTACCATGAAACCCTATTCCTCATGCGCAATCGTCACGAACCGATCTAAAAGCTAGCGCGTTCGTGCTCTGTCAACATTGAGCAAATCGCGCCTCTCTGGCCCTCAATTGATGATGGTTTTATATCTGAGTACATGTGCTTTTCCCGGCTTCCACCTGGAACATCTTGCCGAGTCGACGCCTCAGAACTTGAGCGGCGGAGGGGCTAGAGAATCATTAGCATTGCGCCCGGCCGGGTAGGCGCATGATATATGCAGAGACGGCAGACTTACGCTCGGTCATTGGGGGAGGCAGGTTTCTC
Organism: Magnaporthiopsis poae ATCC 64411; assembly: GCA_000193285.1. Taxonomy (NCBI): domain Eukaryota; kingdom Fungi; phylum Ascomycota; class Sordariomycetes; order Magnaporthales; family Magnaporthaceae; genus Magnaporthiopsis; species Magnaporthiopsis poae. The sequence continues at coordinate 286,947 of GL876968.1, forward strand.
TCGAACTTGGAACCTGCGGTAGGTATCAGATTCTATAATCAATAACCAATCCACATAACAAAGAGCCATGATCTTGAGCCTTCCGACGTGGCGCATACCTCCTGGGGCCGTCGGATGGCAGAAAGGGTCAGGATGCTTCCATGTCTCGAGCAAGTTCTCCGTCTCCTTCAGAAGAGCCTGTCGCAACACGCCGTCCATCGCATTAGTCTCGTTCTGGGCGAGTGGGCGTATTCGATCTCCGGACTGTTCCGCTCATCTGATGGGCCAACATACTCGTATTTGCCGCGGCTCGTGGATGTTCTTGTTGGCCTCGAACAGTGACCGGATATACAGGGCTTGCCCCCGCCAAAGGTGCCTGTGGACAGCCCAGTCGAGCGAGAGTTTGAGGGAGCGGCGGTAGAGCGAGCTATGTAATGGACCGTCAGCCGCCAGCTCCTGAACCTATCAAAGAGGATGGGGCCGAGGGCCAACGACAAAGCACACTCACAGCGCAGCTTGTCGGGTGGACATGGTGTCGAGATGTGATGGGCGCGGCGCCCTGTGGTCAGGATGGAGTGGGGATGGATCTCGTCGGGACAAGGCTTAGCTTCGCGAGCGGGAAGCCAAGGTCGTCGTCGGCGCGTCTCTTATCCAGGCGGCCCAGATCCGGCCCATTGACTTGGGTGGGTGATTGATTGATGTCGTCGTCGGGGGTCGCACCACGTCTAGCTCGATGCGAGGTGGGAGGCGTCGGGCTTCTCGCTGCTCGAAATTGCGATTGAGGTTCTTTCCCTACGCTGTGGGTCCCGTCCCAGAATCTGGTAGCTAACGGTGCCACACGCCTGTCAGGCTTCGGAAACGTGCTGTGTGGCTTGTGCCCCTGCAACGCCCCGCGCTTGCACCTGCTTCTCAAAAACGCCGCCGTTCAAGAGTCCGATTTGCATTCGAACGAGAATTGCATGCCGCCCCAATGCGAATTGCGTTATAAATGCATCTGAAATGATGTATGTGTGATCTCTCGTGTCAATGGTGGGCTTATTTTTATCTGTAGATAAGAAATAAGGGCGCTATGGATTTCCATTGTGTTTATGCATGGAACAAATTAGATAGATAATCACAGTATTATAAACACAGGTCACAATTATTTGTCTTCCCACCGGACATCCATCAGTCCCGCGGGTACTCTATCACAACTGTCCACATACAGTTACGGGGCCAAATCTTGATTGTATGTGTTTAATCTTACCAAGATTCATCGCCCAGTTCCCACACGGCACATGCTCATTGTTGCTTATACTCACATATCCTGGTATACAGAATGCACCACTATCGTCTCCAAGCCAGTCGTTCTATCACCCGAATCTGAACAATACCGGCTAATAGCAACCACTATTCATATGAAGGCCACCACTGACGAAGCCTGCACGCTCCGACACACACACACACACACACACACACACACACACACACACACG
>GL876968.1:288925-331326 GCA_000193285.1 Magnaporthiopsis poae ATCC 64411
CGACACACACACACACACACACACACACACACACACACACACACGCACAAGCAAGCTACAGGGGCTCGACTCCTACACCAAACATATTCTGATGTTTACGCAAAGGGCGGCATGCTGTTAGAGTACTGCACATCCCGACCCCTCAGCTTGGGCATCAGTCCATCAGTCAGTAGCCCTAGGGGCAAATCTCGATGGATAGTATCCTTGGATATGGATGAGTTGCCGTTGGCCAGATTGGCGGTTCAGTAGTCCTGCCCAAACGGGCCTCGATGACAACCCTTTTGTTCCGACCGTTGTGATACCGATGCATGGCACCCACAGGGCAAGAGCTCGATGCGTCCATGTATTGAACCGGAGCAAATGTGGTGTTAAATACACCACACAGTAACATCCGCTTCGACGGTGTTGAACCTCCAGTTACGAAAGAGGCCATCTATAGCCATAATTAACGAAGAGTGCATTGCAGGTATTCGGCTAGGTTGCGCAACTCATAATACCAGATTTGATTAAAAACGACAAGCACCGGGTAGATAACTCACTACAAGTCGTGCCTGTCTGGCGGCAGAAGGAAGAGTCATCAGGCTTGGAGGATGGATAAAAACGGTAGCCATCAACTTGAGCCAGGATAGTTGCTCGGAATCCTCATGGGCAGCCCAACCGACTAACGCAGGTGTAGACTAGTCAACTTAGGATGCAGTGGCCATACAGCTAATTATTAAACCCTAGACATGATGTTTGTGACCACCGCAGCCGTATGTATATCTAATTGGAGCCCTAGCACAACAAACCTCACAACCCTTCCATCTGGCCGGCATAAATCCTTGCCAGGGACCACTTCTAGAGACAGTGCCGGTGGTAAATATGACAGAAAGATGGTACCAACTGCACTGCGGGCAGGAATAGTGTTGAAGTGTCCTCGACAGAGGGGCAGAGCTTGATGCGGGTCACGGAACCCTGGAAGTGCCTCCGCTGACTGTCGGAGCTTGGTCGGGCCGTAGATCAAGCTTAAGAGTTAGGAATCGGGACACAAAGTACAAACACACCCCTGTGAATAGGATAAAACGAGCAGATCCCGAGATCCATAATACAGGTTAATCTTCCTTGCCACGGCTCATTGAGGACTGTGGTTACGCGTGCAGAGTAGATCAGCTTGGGTGTCATATCCATGCCTAGGCGATTGACGGCGCACGACACTAGCGGGTGTCGGTCACTCACGTCGACATGGCCAGAACGGGCGGAAGAAAGCAACGTCATTCGCTTATCGAGCTCACTGGGATTCAAGAAATATCCATCTGGACGCAACTCGCTATATACAAATAGATGATGAAGCGTCCTCAAACGACGAGGCCCGTCCTGGGGCGGAAAACCTTAGTTATCTCGATCGAAGCGAGCTTGACCGGGTGGGACCCTTGAATTGCAGGAGCCGCGGTCCGAGGAACACCAGTGGACCCGGGCCAGTTTTTCGCGTGGACGGGGAGTATGGATCAGAAATTCCACCGAGCCGAGGTCTTAGAGACCAAGCAGCACGGCGGCAGCGGAGATGGCGCCGGGGATGCCTTGGATGAAGAGGATCTTCTTGTTCGAGGACAGGCCGCCGTAGACGCCAGCGACGGTGATGCAGCCCAGGAAGAAGAGGTTGATCTGCCTAGCGACGATTGGCACAGGATGCGCGAGGCCCCACAGGAGGCCCGCCATGAGGAATCCGTTGTAGAGCCCTTGGTTGGCCGCTAGCACCTTGGTTTTTTCGGCAAAGTCTTGGGACAGCCTGAACGCTTTCCTCCCCTGCGGCTTTGTCCACAGGAACATCTCCAGGACCATTATGTAGCCGTGCAGGCCGGCCATGAGGCCCACGGCGGTAGTGCTAACGACTGGCATGGTGGCGCTTTCGGGTGCTTTGGCTGCGACTGATGTTTTGCGACAAGCTGGCCTGGGTGGAGGGTCGGGGCGTTGAGTGGTTCGGGTTTTGATGTGTGAAAACCGGCCACCAGGGGATTCGCTTGCTTGTTTGGTTCCGCAAATGAGCTCGAAGACGCAGGGTCGACAGCGGGGTTAAATAAGACGACAATAAGTAAAGAAAAGCATCAGGTATGCCCTCGGGTGCGGGTGGAGCTGCATTAAGGGGCATGGAGAAAGGACACAAGGTTAAAGCACGCGAGTCAGCATGTCGCTGGGAATGCACGTGAGAATTGATATGCCGTCCAGTTCAGTTGCGTCTGTCTGTCTTGGAAGGCCCTGACCGACCCTCACGCTCGTTACGGCCACAAAAGAGCAAGGGTATTCTAATAATGTCATTTAATAAATACGTAGAAAGCGTTATCCAGCATGTAAAATATTAGGGTTATAATGTAATATAATAAAATATTTAATATTTTAAAATTTCAATCAAATTTATATATTTTTAATACAAGCTTATAATCATTGAAACCCTTTAACTGTGTTGCAAACAGGCCTTCTACTCCTAAGGTAGGGCACCTAAAAGAGGTATTGAGCAGTACTGGGTTGCAAGGTCGCCTTGCACGTGATTTAAAGAGGTCTAAGGAACAGTAATTTTAATTGCTTGCCTAAAGGGATACTTTGGAGCTAACTTAAATTAACTAATACTGAAACTTTAATTAAACCTATTTTGGGACAGTAGAATACCTTGCTTTTTATACCCCGAGCCTGTCCTTTTACTTTCCCTGGATTTGTTAGATTTACAGCTCTGCCTATAAATTTAAAAATCTCTCTTAATATTTTTAAATTTGCTGGATTTGCGGCTTTGCCTACAAATTTAAAAATCCCTTTTAATATTACGTGTTTGGCTTATTTTAGTGCGGGGTATAAGGTTTTTTTTGCTGGACCTTTTTGCGCCAGCCTTTTTATTCCCTGCTTACAGGGTGGCGCCAGTTGTAATATTACTTAAATTTTTTTTAGGTTTTAATAACACCGGGGTATTTCCATGCTAGTAATTTATATATTTTTTTTTAAATTTTTTATTTAAATGTCACCCTGGTAATGGCTTTTTAAACCGAGATTAATAACCCGTTAAATCCTTTTATTAAAATGGTACGTGTTTTTTTTAGCATATTAATCTTATAATTCAATTATTAATTAAACATATCGGTTTAACCATTTTTAATCCTTTTCGGTATTTAGTTTAAATATTATACTTTTAAACCATTTTATTTTATTAAACTTATCGTTTATTTAATTTTTATTTATAATAAAATTGGTAAAATTTTTATAATCCGTATAAATTATAACTTAATAATTTACCCCGAGCAAATAATGCCGCCATTTTTTTAAACCCTAAATAATAATTAAAAAAATTTTATTATAAATTTAATACTTTAATTTTAAACCGTTTAATTTTTATAAAAAAAATTATAAGAATATAATTTTTTTTAATCATTTCGTTATTTAAATTAACTGCTAATTGCGTAATTAACGCGTTAATTTTTAATTTAAAGGGTTTATTTACGTTTGCTATTATTAATATTGGTTTTTATATAACCGTGTTACGTAATTGCTTAAAAGCTTTTTATTTTTAATTTCCCTAATAAAATTAAATATTATTTTTGGTAAAATTTGTAAATAAAAGTGCCTTTTTATTAAAATTCCGGATAAATCATTTATAAAAGTTTAAAAATCCCAAAAAATTTCGTACTTTTTTAACGGTATTAAATTTAAACCAATTTAATATTACTTAACCCTTCTTTTAAATTTATTTATATTTTACCAGGCGTAATAACGTACCCCAAAAATATCATTTTTTGGGTATGCCATACATATTTATATTACAAACAGGCCTTTTGCTTTTAAAGTAAAGCAAATTAGGAGAGACGTTAAACAGTCGCTGGTTTTACAAAAACGCTTTGCACGTGATTAAGGTTTGGTAAAACAATTATCTGTATTGCTTATTTTAAAAGGTATTTAAAAGCTAACTTAAATTAGTTAATACCGAGGTTTTAATTAAGAACTATTTTAACGATAATAAAATATCTCCTTTTATACCCTAAACTTATTTTGCTAACCTTACTGCTATTATTGCTATATTTGTAACGCTTATAGCACTTTTGTTATATTTGTTACGTTTATAACGCTTATAAAACCTTTATTATATTTGTTACGTTTATAACGCTTGTAATATTTTTGTTTAGGTAAATGCTTGTGTTACGTGACCCCTGGCTGGCTTTGGTTAGCCCGACCCTTGGTTGGCTTAACTGCGGGGTAAAGGCGTTCCGTTAGGGGTTAACCCCAACCTTTTTATTCCTTACCAGCCGTGGTCGTAACACCAGGTTCCTTTTTTAGGCCAAATCCCTTTGGCTAAATTTTTCCCTGGTAAATGCTCCTTTTTTTCCCTTTTTTATGCTTTCGTTTTTATTTTAATAATATGTTTGGTCGGGTGCAAAAACGCAAACCGGCCCCTTTAATTGTCCGTTAAGATAATTTTTTCGCGGTTATTTTTATTTTTTCCATACCCATGCTTTTTTATTCCAATTATAAGGCCGACGGCTTTTAATAATGCAATGCCTTTTTTTTTAACTGTATTTATTATGATCGTGTTACGACCAGCCACCGGGTCGGAGGGAGGGGTTAGGAGGGCAAGGGAGTTAAGGCCCTAGCAAGCGGCAGTGCCACTTTATACCCCGCTTTAATGGAGGCTAAAGAGTCACGTGACATCAAGGGAAGGATTTTTGGATTAAGGCCTCGGTATTAGTTAATTTAAATTAGCTTTTAAATACCCTTTAAAATAAGCAATATAAATAATTGTTTTACTAAACCCAAATTACGTGCAAACCGTTTTTGCAAAATTAGCGATTATTTAATATCTTTTTTAATTTGCCTTATTTTAAAAGTAAAAGGTTTATTTATAACATTTTAATTAATCTTATTTAACAAACCTATTAAAAAAAGCGAGTAATATTATTATATCGGCGGTAAAAATTAAAAAAATTACGGTAGAAGGCTAAAAGTACATTAACGCATTTTAAATTATAAAAATTATAATTATTATAATTAAAACCCAAAAGGAGAAAATTTTAAAAATTCCGAACGAAATTATAAATTGTTATTAAAATTTATAAATTTTTTACCCTTGGTTTATATAATAAAAAAAAAAGTTTAAAATTTTTTTAATAAAATGCTAAAATTATTTTTTATTTTATTAGGATAATTTTTAACACGAGAAATAAAAAATGGTATATATTATTATTTATTTTAATGGTAAAATTAAAAATTAATTCGAACCCGTATGGTTGGATTATTTAAAAAAATACGATAAATTTAACAAAATTATAAAATTTATATTCGCGAATTTTAATAAATTCGGCAAAAAAATCGCTAAAATGTTCGGATAAATGGATAAAAAAAAAATAGCCGAAAGAAAATTATTTTAGCTGCGTTAAAAAGGGTTAACGTTTATTTACGCCGCTAAATTTTAACAATTTGTTAATAAATTTAATTAAATTAAAAATATTAAAATATTTTAATTTTATTACAAATTAAAGGATAATATAAAACGAAATGGCTAAAAAAAAAGCGCCCAAAAAAATTTATTAAATACATTATTAAAATTATTTATATTAATAATAAATTATACAAATAACGCTTAAAAAAAAAGCCCAAAATATTTAATTAATAAAATAAAATAATAATATTAATTAAAAAAAAACCAAATAATAATAATTTATAATATACGGTACGCATTTTAAATTTATAAATATGTTTATAAAGGCCACACACCCCTAATAAATTAAATAAAAATAAATTAAATAGCAAAACGCCAAAAACGGGAATTGCTTTAAATGCGAATAATAAAAACATATTAAAAAAATTATTTTAGCGAAATTAGCAGGTTTTTACCACTAAATAATTGGATTAAGAAAAACCCTTATATTTTAAAACTTTATTTAATTAAATATATTATTATAACGAAAAATGTGTTATATATAAAGTAAATAAGGAAAAATCCGAATGGAATTTTCGTAAACCACGATACCGGGTAACAATTACATATTAAATCGAGTGGCCGGTGTTTAATAATAACGGAAGGTTACCCGAAAAAGGACCGGTTAAGCACGGTTTAACGGAAAATTCGAAACGACCGTTTTGGTCGAACAAAGCACCGGTAACGGCCGAACCCGAAAACCGGTAAAATAAAAAGCACCAAAATAAAACCTATTTAAAAAAACATTATTTAAAAAACGGGAAATAATTAAAAAAATTTTAAATGGGTTAATATTATTTAATATTTGGGTAACCCAAAAAAAAAGTGTTAAACACTTTAATACGGGGCGCAAATTTTAATATTAACGTTAAATCCGATAAAAAGCTTTTAAAATAAACGCACCTAACTAAAGAACCTAATAAAAGTTTAAACTTTGGAAAATTTTGGGAAACCGTAAAAATAAAGCTTAATAAATTTGAAAAACGGTACGTGGCGACCGTTTGCCTAATAAAAGCAAGCTTTACGGATTAAAAAAAGTGCCAAATTTAAAAATATATACGTATATTTATAAAGCCGCATTTTATTTGTTTTTCGAAATTTGGCCCAATAATCCGGAAAAATTAAAAAATTATAAATTATACCGAAAAGTTTTAATAATAAAAAACAACGGACAGCGCTTAAATTGGGGCCGAAATAACCAAACGGTGGTGTATATCGGAATAAAAGTTATAATAACCCCTTATTAATATACGGATCCATTTATAAAATATAAAATCCTAAAAAAAAACCATCCAAATTTTAATTTGGAAAAAAAAGGATACGAAAAATTATTTTAAGCAAAATGTTTAAATAATAAATATTTGGTACATTTGCCTTAAAAATTTAAAAATAATTAGTTTTTATAACGGGATAAAATTAAATTTTAAAATTAATTAAAATTAAAATAATAATTATCGAAATAGCAAATCGTATTACGAAACATTAATAAAAAAAAAGTAATATTTGTATCCGTTAATAAATACTTTATAACGTATATATTAAAATTAATTAAGCATTACGCTTATAAAAAGGTTAAATATAAGATTTATATGGAAAAAATTTTTTAAACGTGGCAAATAAACCATTTTTATCCAAATTATTATTATAATTTAAAAAATTAAAAAATTCGACCGGAAAAAAGGCTTGGCGCGGACGAAAATAAAAATTAATAAAAACCCTAATAGCGATATTTATTAAAAAATTTTTCCAAATCATTAAAATAATTAAATGGAAAAAACGGTAATTAATAGTAATAATTAATTGCGAAATAATAAAAAATTATATTGCGTTAAAAACGGTAATAAAATATAATATACCGATACGTTAAAAATAAACGTTATACGGTTTTAAAACCGTGAAACGAAAGCTAATTATTTATAATAAAGGATAAATTAATATTAAAATTAATTATTTCGAATTTCAATTTTAGGGGCGGATTTGCCTAATTATTCTCGATATTATAAAAATAAAAGGAAAAAACGTGATTTTTAAAATCCCCTGGTTTAAATAAGAAAATCCCCTAATAAATTGGGTTATATAAAAAATCCAGTGAAAACCGCCATTAGCGAATAAAAACGCTTAATAGTTATAAACCCGGAACGGTGTATAAAATATGCTAAAAAATGGCTATAACGATAATAAAATATAATAATTAATTTTAATAAATTATATCGGTTAATTATTAAGCTTATAATAAAGATTTAAATTTATTAAAACAAATATCGATATAAATGGATAAAATTTTAACGGAATACGTAAAATATTGGAAACTATTTAAATTATATTTGGAAATAAAATTACCAAAATATGGGCCGTTTAACCACGAAATTAAATTTAAATTTAAAATTTAACTTAATTATTAAAAATTGTACCGGTTAAACCCTAAATAATAAAAATTATTACGTGAATAAATTATTAAAAATTTACGGTTGGGTTTTATTAAACTTTTAAAATCTTTTATGGGACACAAAATATTGTTTATTCCCAAAAAGAACGGAAAAACACGGATATATATCGATTACCGTTTATTAAATAACGCAATAATAAAAAATTGGTATTTTTTACCTTTTATCGATAAATTACGGGATAAATTTAAAAAGGCCAAATAGTTTACGGTTTTAAATTTACATAAGGTATATAGCTTATTAAAAATTAAAAAAGGAAATAAGTGAAAAACCGCTTTCCGGATTTGTTTTAGCATTTATAAATCGTTAGTTATAATTTTTGGTTTTATTAACGCGCTAGCCTTTTTTTAAAAAATAATTAGTTATATATTGCGCGAATGCCTAAACGTGTATATATTTGCTTATTTGGATAATATTTTAATATTTTCCGAAATTTTAAAAAAATATAAGAAATATATACGTATAATGTTATAAAAATTACAAAACGCTAAATTTTTAGTTAACCCCGATAAATGCGTTTAGCATATATAAAAAATAACCTTTTTAAAATATGTGATTATATTAGGATAAATTAAAATGAAACTAAAAAAGTACAAATAATAAAAAATGGTTTGAACCGAATAATATTAAAAAAATACGAAACTTTTTAGGATTTTTAAACTTTTACCGACGTTTTATTAAAGCATTTAGCAAAATAACCACCCCATTTACGAATTTTATTAAAAATAACGTTAAATTTTTTTGGGGGAGTTAAAAATAAAAGGCTTTTGATAAGTTAAAGGACGTTATAATATAAAAACCTGTATTAACGGCCTTAAACCCGGAAAAATCTTTCGAGGTTAAAATTAACGCGTTAAATTATACAATTAAAAACCAATTTGGCTAATAAAATGAAAAAGGAAAACTGCATTTTTGCGCCTTTTTTTTATAAAAATTAAATGGATTAAAATTAAATTACCCTATTTACGATAAAAAGCTTTTGGCTATTATTTAAGCATTGGAAAAATGGAAAATATATTTTTGCCAAGCCAAATATTAAATAGTAATTTATACGGATTATAAGAATTTTACACATTTTATTATTAGTTAAACGTTAAATAAACGATAAATTTGGTGAAATTAATTTTTTAAAATTACAATATCCGGATCGAATACCGAAAAAAATTTAAAAACGGTTAAACAAATGCTTTTAACCGATAATTAAATTATAAAACGAAAGTGCCATTAAAAACGCATACGATTTTAGCATAAAAATTAAAAAAAATTAATATTAGTATAACAGGTATTAATCAAAACAATTTTTTTTTTAAAAAAAAAATGAATTTTTAAAAAAATTTAACAAATTTATAATTAATTAGTTTATAAATATTAAAAAATAATAAAAACCTGGAAAAAATTGCGGTAATATCACGGGTTTACAGGAATTAGGGTTATAATTTACCAAATAATTAAAAATTGCGAAAATCGCGCTAAAAATAAGGCTAATAAGCATAAACTTTACAAATTGCTTTAATTTTTGCTAATATTTAACAAAACCTGGCAAAAAATTACGATAAATTTTATAGTTAAACTTTTTAAATTTAAAAAGCTTTTAATAAACGTTTAATATAATAACGTTTTAATAATAATGAATAGGTTTACCAAATATGCTTTATTTTTATTTTATAAAAAAAATAACGATATTACGAAATTAACGTACGTTTTTATTCGAAACATGATTATAAAATATAATATATTTAATAAAATAATTACGGATTGGGATAAATTATTTATAAATAAATTTTAAAAGGTTTTTACGGTTAAATTCGAAATAAAATATGCGTTATTAACCGTTTATTACCCAATATTAAATAAATAAATAAAACAGATAAATTAAACCATGGAATAATATTTACGCCATTATATTAATTATAAATAAAATAATTAGGTATAATTATTTTTTATAATTTAATTCGTTTATAATAATTTAATATATAAAAATATAAAAATTACCCTATTTTTCGCGAATTACGGGTACATATTTACGGTATATAAAAAACCTAAAATAAAAATAAACGTTTTAATAGCAAAATTTTAAATTACGAAAATGACCAAATTATATAAATATTTGTAAAAAAGGTTATAAAAATTAAAAAAACGCATATTTATATAAATAAATAAAAAAAAACTTAAAAAACCAATTTTTAAAAAAAGGATAACGTTTATCTTTTATAATATAATATTAAAACGAAACGATTAAATAATAAATTAAATTATAAAAAATTCGAACCATTTAAAATTAAAAAAATAATTTTACCAATTAATTACGAATTTTAATTATTAATAATTATAAAAATTTACGTAATTTTTCACGTTTTTTTATTAAAATTAGCACCGTTTAGTTTAAAAAGCACGAAATTAATAAAAATTAACCCGGATTAAAAATAGGAAATTGAAAAAAATATTAATAATAAAATCCGTTATTATAAACGGTGGTATTTGGTTAAATAAGCAGGATAAAAAAATGAATATAATATTTGGCTAAAAGAACCAAATTTTAAAAATTACCAAAAGGCTTTATAAAAATATCGGCAAAAGCGATTATAAAAAGGTTAACCAAAAAAAAAAAAAAAAAAAGCTAAATCGAGCATTAAAAGGTAAATTTTAATATTTATTTAATAAGGATACTTTTAAAATCGAACCAAAAATTTTTCGCCTAAAAAATAAACGCATTACTATTGCGCTAAACGATTTGTGAATATTATTAAAAGCCTCGCATTTTACCTAATTAAAAAAAAAGCAGGTTAAGGTTTGGGTTAACCCCAAACTCGCCCCAGCCAGGGGATAAAAAAGAGAAATTGGAAATAACAAGCGAGGGAGGTATAAAGGTCGGCGTGGCCGCCCGGGTAGCCTTTTTACGCTCGGCTCGCTTAAATTTTTCCACATTATTAAAATTATATTAAAAAGCACGCGTTCGCTTATTAAGCCATAATTTTTTTATTTGCGTAAACGCTCGGTATAAACGCTCGCGATAAATAATTATTATTTAATAAAATAACGATATTTTTTAACCGTTTTTAATTTAACGTTTAATTTAAAATAATAAGCGTTAATATTTTGAATTTCAAAAAAAAAGCTTAAAATATTACATTAAAAACGATTAATACGTAAATATTTCACACATTAAAACGAGTTTTAAAAAAAGGCGTTACACTGTTCCTTTTTAAAAACGTTATAATAATACGAATAAAAAGGCATAAAAATTACAAATTAAAAAATTACCGCTAATAAATTTTTACGTTAAAAGGTTTTTTTAATAACAAATCGTTTTTGCATTTTAAAAATTATTGCGAAAAAATGGAACAATTTATAAAAAAAAAGGCAGTTTTGGCTAAAAGGGTTTGGTTTAAAAAAAGGGAACCTGGTGTTATAACCAGCCACCAGGTTAAAAGGAGGGGTTAGAAGGGCAAAAAAGTTAAAATTTTAACAAACGGCAGCGCCACTTTATACCCCGTTTTAATAAAAGCTGGAAAATCACGTGATATTAGGCGAAAAATTTTTAAATTTATAATTAAACATTATAAATCCATAAATCCAAAAAGGGGATTTTTAAATTTGTGATTTAGCGTTATAAAACCACAAATCCAGGTAAAATTAATAATAGTAAGCTTTAATATAAAAAGGAGGGGCATTTATAGGTTAAAGTAATTTTTAACTAAGGTTTCGGTATTAATTAACCTAAATTAGCTTTTAAATACCTTTTAAAACAAGTAATACAGATAATTGTCCTATTAAACCCAAATCACGTGCAAAACGCTTTTGTAAAACCAGCGATTGCTTAACGTCTTTTTTAATTTGCCCTATTTTAAAAGCAAAAGGCTTGTTTGTAATAGATCGGTGCGTCCGGCACAGCCGTTCGCGCTATAATATTTTAAAACCATTTTTTTAAATATTTTTTATTTATAATAATTAATACGCTCGCGTGAAAAAGGAGCTGGAGATTATAAAAAAAAAACGCCGCCAGGTGGATGTTAAAATTAAGCGTTTTTGGAAATAAAAAAAACAATGGCGTAAAAAATTAACCCGCGTATTTCGCCGCGGAATTAACTCGGTAAAAGAGTTAAAGCGTATCGAGCAAAAAGAGGCGGAGGTAACCGTTATTTTTACCGATCCTCCGGCTCCCGACCTTTTTTTTTTATCCCCTAATTGGGGCTAATTTGAGGTTATCTTTAACCCTAATTTATTTGCCCTTTTTTAATTAGGTAAAATACGAGGCTTTTAATGATATTTATAAATTATTTAACGTAATAGTAGCGCGTTTATCCTTTAGGCGAAAAATTTTTGGTTCGATTTTAAAATTATCTTTAACAGGCTGGACCCGTATTTAAAAAATGCGAGGCTAGTTTATTTTTTATTTTTTTTGCTAATTTTTTTATAATTGCTTTTATTGATATTTTTATAAAATTTTTTGGCAATTTTTAAAATTTATTTTTTTTAATTAAAAATTATGCTCGTTTTTTTATTCTGCCCATTTAACCAGGTATTACCGTTTGCGGTAACGTATTTTATTATTAAGGATAATTTTAACCTTTTATTTTTAATTTGGGTTAATTTTTATTAATTTCGTACTTTTTAAGCCAAACGATGCTAATTTTAATAAAAAAACGTAAAAAATAAAATAAATTTTTATAATTATTAATAATTAAAATTTATAATTAATTGGTAAAATTATTTTTTAATTTTAAATAATTCGAATTTTTTATGGTTTAATTTATCGTTTAATCGTTTTATTTTAATATTATATTATAAAAAATAAACGTTATTCCCCTTTTTAAAAATTGGTTTTTTAAGTTTTTTTTTATTTATTTATATAAATATGCGTTTTTTTAATTTTTATAACCTTTTTTACAAATATTTATATAATTTGGTCATTTTCGTAATTTACAATTTTGTTATTAAAACGTTTATTTTTATTTTAGATTTTTTATACACCGTAAACATGTACCCGTAATTCGCGAAAAATAGGGTAATTTTTATATTTTTATATATTAAACTATTATAAACGAATTAAATTATAAAAAATAATTATACCTAATTATTTTATTTATAATTAATATAATGGCGTAAATATTATTCCATGGTTTAATTTATTTGTTTTATTTATTTATTTAATATTAGGTAATAAACGGTTAATAACGCATATTTTGCTTCGAATTTAACCGTAAAAACCTTTTAAAATTTATTTATAAATAATTTATCCCAATCCGTAATTATTTTATTAAATATATTATATTTTATAATCATGTTTCGAATAAAAACGTACGTTAATTTCGTAATATCGTTATTTTTTTTATAAAATAAAAATAAAGCATATTTGATAAACCTATCCATTATTATTAAAATATTATTATATTAAACGTTTATTAAAGGTTTTTTAAATTTAAAAAGTTTAATTACGAAATTTATCGTAATTTTTTGCCAGGTTTTGTTAAATGCTGGTAAAGGTTAAAATAATCCGTAAAATTTATATTTGTTAATTTTATTTTTGGCATAGCTTTTGCAATTTTTAATTATTTAATAAATTAAAGCCTTAATTTTAATAAACCCGTGATATTACCGTAACTTTTTCCAGGTTTTCGTTATTTTTTTAATATTTATAGGCCAATTGGTTATAAATTTGTTAAATTTTTTTAAAAAGGTTTTTTTTTAAAGGATTATTTTGGCTAATATTTATTATGCTGGTATTAAGGATTTTTTTGGCTTTTATGCTAAAATTATGTGCGTTTTTAATGACATTTTCGTTTTATAATTGGGTTATCGGTTAAAAGCATTTATTCGGCCGTTTTTAAACCTTTTTTAATATTTAATCCGTATATCGTAATTTTAAAAGAATTAATTTTATCGGATTTATCGTTTATTTAATATTTGGCTAATAATAAAATGTGTAAATTTTTTATAATTCGTATAAATTATTATTTAATATTTTGTTTAATAAAAGTATATTTTCCATTTTGTTAATATTTAAATAATAGTTAAAAGTTTTTTAATATAAATAAAATAATTTAGTTTTAATTTATTTAATTTTTATGAAAAAAAGGCGCAAAAATGCAGCTTTTTTTTTATTTCGTTAGTTAAATTGGCTTTTAATTGCATAATTTAACGCGTTAATTTTAATTTCGAAAGGTTTCTCCGGGTTTAAGGCCGTTAATATAAATTTTTATATCGCGGCGTTTTTTAATTTGTTAAAAGC
Source organism: Magnaporthiopsis poae ATCC 64411 (assembly GCA_000193285.1). Lineage (NCBI taxonomy): Eukaryota > Fungi > Ascomycota > Sordariomycetes > Magnaporthales > Magnaporthaceae > Magnaporthiopsis > Magnaporthiopsis poae. The sequence continues at coordinate 303,027 of GL876968.1, forward strand.
CTTTTATTTTTAATTTTCCCAAAAAAACTTAACGTTATTTTTGGTAAAATTCGTAAATGGGATGGTTATTTGGCTAAATATTTTAATAAAACGTCGGTAAAAGTTTAAAAACCCTAAAAGTTTTGTATTTTTTAACGTTATTTAATTTGGGCTATTTTTTTATCGTTTGTATTTTTTTAGGTTTTATTTTAATTTATCCTGGTATAATTATACATTTTAAAATAGTTGTTTTTATATATACTAAACGCATTTGTTAAAATTAATTAAAAATTTAACGTTTTATAATTTTTATAATATTATACGTATATATTTTTTATATTTTTTTAAAGTTTTGGAAAATACTAGGATATCGTTTAAATAGGCAAATGTATATACGTTTAGGCATTTGCGTAATATATGGTTAATTATTTTTTAAAAGGATATTGGCGCGTTAGTAAAGCCGAAGGTTATAATTAATAATTTATAAATACTAAAGCGAATTTAACAAGCGGTTTTCACTCGTTTTTTTTTTAATTTTTAGCAGGCCGTATGCTTTGTGTAAAATTAAAGCCGTGAATCATTTGGCTTTTTCGAATTTATATTATAATTTATTAATAAAAAATAAAAGATACCGATCTTTTATTATTACGTTATTTAATGGATAGTAATTAATATTTATCCGTTTTTTTTCGTTTTTTTGGGAACGAATAATATTCCGTATTTTATAAAAGATTTTAAAGGTTTAATAAGGCCTAATTATAAGGTTTTAACGATTTATTCGCATAATAACTTTTATTATTTAGGGTTTAACCGATATAATTTTTAGTAATTAAGCTGGATTTTAGGTTTAAACTTAATTTTATAATTAAACGGTTCGTGTTTTAATAGTTTGGTTTCTAAATAAGGCTTAAATAATTCCCAATACTTTACGTATTTTGCTGGAATTTTATTTATTTATATCGATATTTATTTTAATGGGTTTAAATTTTCGTTATAAATTTAATAATTAATTAATATGGTTTGCTAGGGTTAATTATGATATTTTGCTATTATTATAACCACCTTTTTTGGCGTATTTTACGCACCGCTCCAGGCCCGTGGCTATTGGGCATTTTTATTCGCTAATAGCAATTTTTACTAAATTCTTTTCGTAACCCAATTTATTAAAAGATTTTTTTATTTAAACCAAGGGATTTTAAGGATTACGTTTTTTATTTTTATTTTTATAACGTTAAAGGTAATCGGGCAAATTTATTTTTAAAATTGAAATTCGAAATAATTAATTTCGGTATCGATTTGTTTTTTATTATAAATAACCGATTTTCGTTTTACGATTTTAAAATCGTAAAACATTTGTTTTTAACGTATGGGTATACCGTATTTTATTACCGTTTTTAATATAATATAATTTTTTATTTTATAATTAATTATAATTATTAACCGTTATTTTTTTATTTAATTATTTTGGTAATTTGGAAAGGATTTTTGGTGAATATTATTATTAGGGTTTTTATTAATTTTTATTTCCGTTTATACCGGGCTTTTTTCCGGTCGGATTTTTTAATTTTTGAAATTATAGTAATAATTTAAATAAAAGCGTTTTATTTGCCACGCCCAAATTTTTTTTTCCATATGGATTTTACATTTAATTTTTTTTATAAACGTAATATTTAATTAATTTAAATATGTATATTATAAAGTATTTATTAATTAATACGAATAATGCTTTTTTTCGTCGACGTTTTATAATATAATTTATTATTTTGGCAATTACCATTTTAATTTTGGTTTATTTCGGGGGTTTAGTTCCGTTTTATTATAAAAATTAATCGTTTTTAAATTTTTGGGATAAATGTGCCAAATATTTATTACTTAAATATTTTGCCCAAAACAGTTTTTTATATTCGTTTTTTTTTAAATTAAAATTTGGGTGGTTTTTTTTAAAATTTTATATCCCGTGGATAGGTCCGCATATTAATAAGGGGTTATTATAATTTTTATTCCGGTGTATACCACCGTTTAATTATTTTGGCCCTAATTTAGGCGCTGTTTATCGTTTTTTATTATTAGGATTTTTTGGTATAATTTATAATTTTTAAATTTTTTTTAAATTATTGGGCCAGGTTTTAAAAAATGAATAGGGTGCGGCTTTATAAATATACGTGTATATTTCCAGGTTTGGCACATTTTATTGGTTCGTGATGCTGGCTTTTATTAGGTAAATGGTTACCACGTACCGTTTTTTGGGCTTATTAGGTCTTATTTTTACGGTTTTTTTAAAATTTTCCAAAATTTATACTTTTATCGGGTTTTTTTAATTAGGTGCGTTTATTTTAAAGGGTTTTTATCGATTTTGGCATTAATATTAAAGTTTTTATCCCGTATTAAGGTATTTAAAACCCTTTTTTAAGTTACCCAGGTGTTAAATAACGTTAATTTTTTTAGGGTTTTTTTAATCGCTTTTCGTTTTTTAAATAACGCTTTTTTAAATGCATTTTGCTCCGGTGCTTTTAATTTTGTCGGTTTTTCGGGTTCGAACGTTACCGGTGCTCCGTTTAACCAAAACGGTCGTTTTAAATTTTCCGCTGGGCCGTATTCGGCTGGTTTTTTTTTGGTAATCTTTTATTATTGCTAAATATTGGCCATTTGATATGGTGCGTAATTGCCACCCGGTGTCGTAATTTGCAAGGGTTTTAACCTAATTTTTTTTTGTTTATTTTATATATAACACACTTTTTATTCTAATAATATGTTTAACTAAACGAAGCCCCGAGGCATAAGGGCCTTTTTTTTCCAATTATTTAATGGTGGCGACCTGTTAATTCCGTTAAAAATAATTTTTATTTTTAGCGTTTTACCATTTGATTTGTTTTTATTTAATTTATTAGGGGTGCGTAACTTTTATAAATATATTTATAAATTTAAGATGCGTATCGTGTGCCGTGAATTATTACTATTTGGTTTTTTTTAATTGGCCTTATTATTTTATTTTATTAATTAGATATTTTGGGCTTTTTTTAAACGTTATTTATATAATTTATTACTAATACGAATAATTTTAATAATATATTTAACGAAATTTTTCGGGCCCTTTTTTTTAGCCATTTCGTTTTTACGTTATTTTTTAATCCATAATAAAATTAAAACATTTTAATATTTTTAGTCCAGTTAAATTTATTAATAAATCGTTAAAATTTGGCGGTATAAATGGATATTAGCCCTTTTTAACGCAATTAAAATAACTTTTTTTTAGCCATTTTTTTTTATTTATTTATCCGAATATTTTGGCGATTTTTTCGCCGAATTTATCGAAATTCGCAAATATAAATTTTATAAATTTTATTAAATTTATCATATCTTTTTAAATAATCCGATTATACGGGTTCGAATTAATTTTTAACTTTATTATTAAAATAAATGGCAACGTATGCCATTTTTTGCTTTTTACGTTAAAAATTATCCTAATAAAATAAAAAATAATTTTAATATTTCGTAAAGAAAATTTTAAACTTTCCTTTTTTATTATATAAGCCGGGGGCAAAAAATTTATAAATTTTAGTAATAATTTATAATTTTAATTAAAATTTTTAAAATTTTTTTTTCTGGGCCTCGATTATAACGATTATGGTTTTTATAATTTAAAATGCATTAGTGTATTTTTTGCCTTTCACCGTAATTTTTTCAATTTTTACCGCCAATATAATAATATTGCTCGTTTTTTTTTAATAAATTATTAAATAGGATTAGTTAAAATGTTATAAATAGGTTTTTTATTTTTAGGGTAAGGCAAATTAAAAAAAACGTTAAGTAATTGCTAGTTTTATAAAAACGTTTTGCACGTGATTAGGGTTTGGTAAAATAATTATTTGTATTTTTATTTTAAAAAATATTTAAAAGTTAATTTAAATTAATTAATGCCGAGGTTTTAATTAAAAATTATTTTAACGATAATAAAATATCCCCTTTTATACCCTAAATTTATCCTGTTAATCTTATTATTATTATTGCTATATTTATAACGCTCGTAACATTTTTGCTATATTTATTACGTTTATAACGTTTGTAACACTTTTGTTATATTTGTTACGTTTGTAGCGTTTGTAGCATTTTTATTAGGTAAGTGCCTGTGTCACGTGGCCCCTGGCTGGCTTTGGTTAGCCCGACCCTTGGTTGGTTTAACTGCGGGGTAAAGGCGTCCCGTTAAGGGTTAGCCCCAACCCTTCTGTCCCCTGCCAGCCGTGGTCGTAACAATTTATTAGGGTTTATTAAAAATTTAACATTTTGTAACTTTTATAAAATCCAATGCACATATTTTTAATATTTTTCCATAGGTTTTAGAAAAATTAAAAAGTTATTAAAATAGGTTAAAACGAAAATGTTTAATCGTTTTTATAATATATGGTTAATTATTTTTTAAAACGTGGCTGGGGCATTAATAAAATCGAAAATTATTATTAAAAATTTAAAAATGCTTTTATTTATTTTAAAAGCCGTTTTTTATTCGTTTTTTTTTATAATCCACATAAATTATATATTTTTTTAAATTTAAAACCGTGAAATATTTGGTTTTTAAAATTTTATTTTATAATATTTCCATAAAAGGCAAAAAATACCGATTTTTATCGTTTTTTTTTATTTATTAGTTTGTAATTAATGCATATTTTTTCGGTTTTATTTTTTTAAAACCAATAAAATTTTATATGCTATGGGCGAGATTAATATTTAAAAAAAAACTTTTTTTTTAAATTTCCCTTTATTTATTTATTTAACAATTGTTATTATTTAGGGTTTTAAAAATATAATTTTTAATAATTAAGTTTTATTTTTGGTTTAAATTTAATTTCATAATTAAATGGCCCATATTTAAATAATATCGTTTTTAAATCCTTTTAAAATAACCTTTAATATTTATGGTATTTTTTAGGCACGTTTATTAACGTTTTTATTATTTTTTAAAGCTGGTGTTATTTTATAATTTGTTTAGCATTTTTTATTAAAATTAATTGCTAAATTTTACCATTATCGTAACGTTTTTATATTGTAAATAACCTTTATTATTTGAGGCTTATAGCTATTAAATTTTTACGAGTGTTAATGGTGCTTTTTATTAAATTTATTCCGTTATTTAATTTATTTTAGAATTATATTTTTTAAACTAAATAAATCCAAAAATAATATCCTTTATCTTTAATTTTATAACGTTTAAAATAATTTTAAATTTTTAACCTTACAAATTAAATTTAAAATAATTAATTTTTATATTAATTTATTTATTATTAAATTTAACCAGGTTTTTTTTACGGTTTGCAATTTATATAACCATTATTTTTTTAAATCGGTATATCGCATTTTTCCACCGCCCATAATGTAATAAAAAATTTTTAACCCTTATTATTAATTATAACCCATAACTTGTACCTTTTTAACCATACCAATATGTAAATTCCTTAATATGAATTACTAATTGTTATTGTTAAAATCTTTTCCGTTAATTGTTATTTTACCCGTGCCTTTATTACGAATAAATTCCTTAATTTTTTATTATTGGCTTACTTTTTTCCATGTATTAGTAACTATTAAACGTGTATTTAGGGTTTTTTAAACTTTGGGAAATGGGAGTTATTTTATGGCCGTACCTTTTTTTTTGTTTTTTAAAGCTTTTATTTCCGGCTTTTATAATGCTTATAGCATTAAAACATACCTTGCCTGCCATGCTTTTATTTTAATATAAATATGCATTTTATATCTAAAAATTCGGCATTCATACCATTTTAATACCTTTAAAATGCATAGCATTAAATAGTTAGGGCTTGGTGTAAAAGTAGCTAAAAACCGGTTTTAATTAGTTATTTTTCATTTGGATAATTGTTAGGCCAAATGTGGTTTTATACGGGTTTAATCGCTTAATTATCAGGAAAAAAAATCTTTTTTTAATTTATTTCCCATATGTATAACGCAATTTATTTAAATACATTTGGCTTAAAATAGCTATTAATATTTTTAATTATTTAAGCGTAAATTAGGGTAATCCTTTAAATAGCTTGTTTGGTTTTTTTTATCCCGTAACATTTATTAATTTTTTTATTTGTTTAATCCCGGGTATTTTATTTTTTGGTTATTATAAAACCATAATAATGGTTAATTATAATTATTATTAGCCGGCATGGCCTTATAGCCAACTGGTTTGGTTTTTTTTAAAAATATTACATACCAAAACGCCCGAATTATTTTAAAACGTATCCATAATGGTTTATTTATAAAAATTTATTTTTTAATCCCGTTAGGTTAACCGGAGCGGTTTTAACCGTTTTTTAACCTTTTATTAATAATTATTAAATTTTTATTGGTTTTTAGGCAAAATGCATTTGCTTTAGCGGTTTTTAAGTTATTTTTAATATCGGTGTTAAAATTATTTTTAAAATTTATAACCGATATATTTAACATTTTTAATTAAATGGTTAGGGTTTATAAGCCACGAAATTTAACCAGTGTGTTTTTTAACATTTGTTATTTTTATTATAAATTTTTAATAATTTAAATTAATTCGGGGTTTTTTAATTTATTTAATTTTACCGAATTTTTTTATAATTGTAACTATTATTATAACTGTTCGGTTTTTTACATATTTAACAATATAAGGTTATTAATAATTTATTATTCGCTTTTATTATCATATTTAATATATTTCCCTTTTATTATGGCATTTTTTTTTAATGTGCCTTTTTTTTCGCAAATAAAATATTTGCCACTTTTAGTATCGTTTTATTGCATTTTTTTATTTGTATTATTTTTACGGGGCGTTAGCGGCGCAATTCGCCGGCTCGTGGCTTTTTTTACCCTGGCCGTTTTTTTAGTTTTAAATAGTTGGTTTATTTTATTGGTTTCTTTTTTTAATTTTCGTTTTTATAATTAATCGTTAATATAAACCGCCATTTTTTAAAATCCGTTAAAAAATCTAAACCATTTAATTTTGGCCATTTCGTTTTTTATTTTACTTTTAAATCTTTTATAAAACCGGTTAATTTTGGTTTTTTTTGGTTATGTTAAAAACCGCCGTTAAACGCTTAAAATTAGCTATATATACCGTAATAAACCCTTTTTAACGAAACTGTTTAAATTTTATTTCGCAATTTAATTTTTTATCCATTTGCTAAAACACGTTAATAAAATCCTTTTTAAATTTGTTTTAATTGTTAAACATTTAGCGGCTATTTATTAAAATTACCGCTGGCCAATTTAAAAAATCAGCTAATTTAGGGTAAAACCAATTTTTAATTTTTTTTTCCAATTACATGGTAACGTAAGCCACCTTTTGGTTTTTTTTTGGAAAATTATTCCCGTCAAATACAAAATAAACCTTATAATTAATAAAAAAAGGCTTAAACTTTTTATTAATTTTATTGAATTTATCGGGGTTGGAAATTTTAAAACCTTTTATAGCAATTTAAAAGGTTATTTTTATATCGCCCATTTGTTTAATAATATCGCATAAATTTTTATTTACCAATTAAAGGTTGCTTGCATTTGTTTCACCTGTTCGATAATAAGGGCCAGGTTTTTAACCACGGCTAATATGGTTTAAACAACCTGGTTTTTCTTTTTAAAATTATAATTAATCCTTTTATAAATAAAAACCCTTTAAAATTTTTCCTGGCTTGAGGGTTTGCCTTTTTTGGCCTGTTCCTTTTTTTTATTTCCTTAAAAGCTTTTTCGATAAACCTTTCGAAAAATATTATAACTATTTATTTATTTTTGGTGGGTCCTAAATAAAATTAATTAAAATATCGCGAACAACCCTTTTATTTTTAAGATAAAGCATTTAAAAAAGGTATTAAGTAATACTGGGTTATAAAATCGTTTTGCACATAATTTAAAAAAGGTTAAAAAATAATAATTTTAATTATTTATTTAAAAGGATATTTTAAAACTAATTTAAATTAATTAATGACGAAATTTTAATTAAAACTATTTTAAAATAATAAAATACCTTGCTTTTTATACCCCGAGTTTATCCTGTTATTTTCCTTAAATTTGTTAAATTTACGGCTTTGCCCATAAATCCAAAAAATCCCTTTTAATGTTTTTAAATTTGTTAAATTTGCAGCTTTACCTATAAGTTTAAAAATCCCTCCTATTATCACGTGCCTGGCTTACCTTAATGCGGGGTATAAGGCTCCCTTTGCTGGGCCTTTTTACGCTAGCCCTTCTGTCCCCTGCTCCGGGGTGGCGCCGGTCGTAACAAACTGGTGACTGTTGCAAACAGGCCTTTTGCTCCTAGGGGTAGGGCACCTAGGAGAGGAATTAAGCAGTGCTGGATAGCAAGATCGCCTTGCACGTAACTAAAGGAGGTTTGGAAAACAGGAGTTTTAATTGCTTGCCTAAGGGAATGCCTTAAAGCTAATTTAGGTTAACTGATGCCGGAGCGTTAATCAAAGCTACCTAGAGCGAGAAAAACTCCTTTCCTTTATATTAATTTGATTACGGTGCGGACCACCGTTCGGGAGCTTTTAATTTGTAATTTGCGACCCAAATCACAAATCGCTATTATACCTTTTTTAATCTGTGATTTGCCTAACAAATCATAAATTATTTTTCGTTTAGGTAATTTGCGTTACGTGACCCAATGGTTAATGATGCGGGGTAAAGGCATAACGTTGGGGTTTTTTTTTAGCCTTTCTGTTCCTTATTACCTTGGCGTGGCCGTAATATCAGGTTTCCCCTTTTAGGCCAAATTTTTTTGGCCGTAATCTTTTTTTGGTGAGTTTTTTTCCCTTTTTTTATCCGTTCCTCGATTAATAAAATGTTTGGCCGGGTACAAAAACGCAAACCAACCCCTTTTTTAACCCTTTATTAAAAAGATTTTTTTACGGCCGTTTTTTAAATTACCATTTTTATGCGTTCGTGCATTTATTATCACGAAATTTTTAAATAAGACTAATATTTAGCGTTTTTTTAGGATTCGTTTCGTTATGTTAAATGCCTTTACATTAATCGTAACAGGTGTAACATTTTGGGTTTTTCCCCTAATTAATTTCGTTTTATTGCGCGCCAGTATTAATAGCTAAAAACGGCCATTTGTTCCGTAAAAAGCGAGCGCCGTGCTTTTAATAACCGATTAAAACGTTTGCGGAAATAAAAAAACCTTTGGTTAAAACGTAAACTTTGCGCGTTATTCCAGAAAATTAACAGTATGGAGAAATTGGAGCAGGCGGAGCGGGAGAAAGCCGAGCGGGCGGCCCCATAGGCTTTCGCTGCGCCCCCTAACCTGCCAGCCCCCGATTTTCCCCCATTATCCCCGGGTTGGGCCGATCAGCTGGTTAACTTTAATTTTAATTTTTTGGCCCTATTTTAGCCCGGTAAATTTAAAGCTTTTAACGATATTTTTAAATCGCTTGGCATAATAATAGCGCGCTTATTTTTTGAGCGGAAAGTTTTTGGTTTAATTTTAAAAATGTTTTTGTTAAACGAGCATTAAGGTTTTATGTTTTAGCGCTTAATTTGGTTTTTTTTTTTTTTAACTTAATGGCTAATTTTTTTATAACCGCCTTTATTGGTACTTTTATAAAGCCTTTTGGTAATTTTTAAAATCCGTTTTTATTAACCACATATTATATTCGTTTTCCCATTTTGCCCATTTAACCAGGTACCACCATTTACGGTAACGTATTTTATTATTAAAAATGGCCTTAATTTTTTATTTTTGGTTTGGGTCAATTTTTATTAATTTCGTGCTTTTTAACCTAAATAATACTGGTTTTAGTAAAAAAACGTGAAAATTATCGTAAATTTTTATAATTAACGGTAATTAAAGCCTGTAATTAACTGGCGGAATTATTTCCTTAATTTTAAACGGTCCGAATTTTTTATAATTTAACTTATCATTTGGTTATTTTATTTTAACGTTGCTTCGTAAAAGGTAAACGTTATCCCCCTCCTTAAAAATCGGTTTTTTGATTTTTTTTTTATTGGTTTAAATGGCCATATATCGGCGCACTTTTTTTAACTCGCCCTAAAAATGCTTATATAATTAGGTAAATTTCTTTATTTATAATTTGGCCATTAAGGCATATTATCCGGTCCTGGGTTTGTGGTACGCTATTAGCATATACCTATAATTAGCGTAAAACGGTGTAATTTTAATTATTTTATAATAAAAACTGTTATACGCGAATTAGGCTATGGGAAATAATTGTACCCAATTATTTTATTTATAATTAACGTAATAACGTAAATATTGTTTTATGGTTTGGTTCGTTCGTTTTATTTATTTATCCGTTTGGGGATAATAGGCCGTAAATAACGGGTGTTTTATTTTAAAAAGCGTAACCAGGCTTTTCCAGAACTTATTGGTGAATAATTTATTTTTATCCGTAATTATCCGTTCGGGAGTCCCATATTTTATTATTACGTGTTTTAAAAAGATGTACGCCATTTTTTAGCGTTATTACTTTTTTTATAGGGTAAAAATTTGGCCATTTTAATAAACCTATTTATTATTATTAATATATTATCGTACCGGGCTTTCGTTAAAGGTTTTTTTAATTTTAAAAGTTTAATAACGAAATTTATGGTAATTTTTTACCATGCCCTATTAAATGCCGGTAACGGTTAAAATAATTTATAAGGCTTATATTTGTTAGCCTTATTTTTTGCGTAATTTTTGCAATTTTTAATAACTTTATAAATTATAGCTTAAATGCCCGTAAACCCATAATATTATTTAAGCTTTTTTTAGGTTTTGGTAATATTAGGGTGTTTTTATGCTGGTAATTCGTGTATCTTTTAAATCTTTTTAAAAGTTTAAATTTTTTATTTAAAAGTGGCCTTTATAATAGCTTTTTAGGCTGAAATTAATAATTTATTGGGTTTTTTTACCAGAACGGTACGCGTTTTTTCTGGCGTATCGACCTTATGGTTTAATCGGCGGCTAAATGCGTTTGTTTGGCCGTTTTTTAATTTTTTCCGATATTTTATCCGAATATTGTAATTTTAAAGCATTTTACTCCAACGAACCTATCGTTTATTTAGCTTTTTATTTATAATAAAACTGGTGAGGTTTTTATAATTTATATAAATTACGATTTAATGGTTTGCGCCAAGCAGGTAATATTACCATTTTTCCAAAGCTCGGATAATAGCGAGAAATTTTTTATCGTGGATTTGGTACCTTAATTTTAAACCGTTTAATTTTTGCGAAAAAAAGGCATAAAGGTATAGCTTTTTTTATTCGTTTCGTTGCCCAAATTGGCCGCTAATCGCATAATTTAACGCGTTAATTTTTATCTCGAAAGGTTTATTTACGTTTGGCATTACTAATATTAGCTTTTATGCTATTGCGTTATATAATTATTTGAAAATTTTTTATTTTTATTTTTCCCAATAAAACTGGGTGTTATTTTTAGTAAAATTCGTAAATAGTAAGGCTTTTTTGTTAAAATTCCGGATAAACCTTTTATAAAAGTTTAAAAACCCCAAAAAATCCCGTATTTCCTTAACGGTGCTGGGCCTGGGCCAATTTAAAATTGCCTGAACCTTTTTCGAATTTATCCGTATTTTTCCAAATATAATAATATATTTTAGGAATATTATTTTTTAAATATGCCAAACATATTTATTCGGGTTTATTAAAAGCTTGGCGTTTTACAACCTTTATAAAACCCAATATACATATTTTTTATGTTTTTTTAGGGTTTTTAAAAAAATTAACAAATTATCGAAATAAATTAGGACGAAAACGTTTAACTTTTTTTATAATATATGGTTAATTATCCTTTAAAACGTTACGGGGGCGTTAATAAAACCGAACGTTATTATTAACGATTTAAAAACACCTTTATTGGTTTTAAAGGCTATTTTTTACTCGTCCCTTTCCTTAATTCGTATTAGGTTATATGCCTTTCGTAAATCCAAAACCGTGAAATACTTGGCTTTTAAAAGTTTATTTTGCAGCTCCTTTATAAAAGGTAAAAGATACCGATCCTTTATTATTTTTTTATTTATTAATTTATAATTGATATATATTTTTTCGGTTTTGTTTTTTTTTGGGGCGAATAAAGTTTTATGTGCGATTGGTAAAATAAACGTTTAAAAAAACCCTTTTTTCAAATTTTTTTCCGTTTGCTCGTTTAATAGCTTTTATCGTTTGGAATTTTAAAGGTACAGCTTTTGGTAGCTAAATTTTGCTTTTAATTTAAGTTTAATTTCGTGATTAAACGGCCCATATTTCGATAGCACCGTTTTTAATTCCTTTTAAAATAATCTTCAATATTTATGGTATTTTTTGGGCACGTTTACCAATGCTTTTTTTGCTTGGGTAAAGCTTTAGTTACGTTATAATTTGTTTGGTATTTTTTATTAAGGCTGGCTGCCTGGCCTTATCGTTATTGCGATAATCTTATCCTGCATTTAACCTTTACCGCCCGGGGCCCATAACTGTTGGGCTTTTTTAAATATTGGTGGTTTATTTTAATAAACCCTTTTTATTATTCAATTTATTTTGGAATTATGTTCCCTAAACCAGGGGATCCTAAAAATAACATTTTTTTTTCTAATTCGGTAATATTTAATATAGCCTCGAATTTTAACTTATAAACTCGAAATTTAAATTAATTAATTTTTATATCGATCCGTTTATTATTATATTTAACCAAATTTCTTTTTACGGTTCGTAACCTATAAGGCCGCCGTTTTTTTCGGGTAAATATTTCGAACCTTTTTACCGTTTATAATGCGATAAAATTCCCGTGAGCTTCGTTATTAATGGTAGCCCATAAATAATATCCTTTTCATTTTAATAATATACAAATCCCTAAATTTAAATTAAAAATAACTTCTGGTTTTAATTTATATATTGTTATTATTAGGGCCCTTTTTTTCGGTTACCGTTTTGCCCGTGCTTTTGTTACGGGCGGATATTTTAGTTTTTTATTTCGGGCTTGTTTTTTTTTGCGCAATAATAATGCCTTAAGGTGCATAAAAAATTTTTTCCAAGCCCTGGGGGATAAGCGCAATTTTGCGTCCGTATTTCCCCTTTTTTATTTCCGGGAGCCTTTTATTCCGGCTTATACGATATTTACGGCATTAAGGCGTAACCCGCCTATTAAACCTTTATTTTGGCATTAGCGTGTATTTTATATGCTAATAACCGGCATTTATATTATTTTAATACCCCTAATACGCATAGCATTAAATAATTAGGATTTAGTGCGAAAATAATTAAAAATCGGTTTTGGAAAGTTATTTTTCATTTGGGTAATTGCCAGGCCAATTATAGTTTTGTTCGGGCCTGGTCGTTTAATCGTTAAGGGAAAAAGTTATTTTTTAGCTTTTTTCCCATATGTATGGCATAATTTTTCAAATGTACTCGGCCCAAAATAACCATTAATACCCTTAATTATTTAGGCGTAGGTTAAAATGATCCTTTAAATGCCTTATTTGGCTTTTTTTATCCCATAACATTTATTATTTTTCGAATTTGTTTAACCCTGGGTATTTAACGCTTTGGTTATTATAAAACTATAATAATAATCGATCGTAATCATTTTTGGCCGGTGTAGCTTTATAAATTAACTGGTTTGGTTTTTTTGGCAAAATTATATGTTAAAATGCCCGAATTATTTTGAACCGCGTTTAGGATAACTTTTTTATAAGAATTTAATTTTTCTGTCCTATTAGGTTTGGTGCGGTTTTAATAACCCCTTTATTATTGGCCATTAATTGTTAAACCTTTATTATTTTTCGAATAAAATATATTTATCCTAATGGCTTATGTTTCATTTTTATATCGGTATTAAAGCTTATAACCGATGCATTTAACACTTTTGGCCTAATTGTTAGGGCTTGTAATTTTTAAAACCTAACCAGCGTATTTTTTAATATTTATCGTTCCTGTTATAAGTTTTCGATGGTTTAAACTGGCTTGGGATTTTTTAATTTTGTTAATTTTTTCGAACTTTTTTATAATTGTAACTTTTGCTATTATTATTTAGCTTTTTTTTTATCCGACGATATTGGGCTATTGGTAACTTATTACTCGCCTTTTTTATTGTACTTAATATATGTTTTTTTTATTATAGCGATTTTTCGGGTGGGCGTATAAAGGTAATATTTTATTACGTTTTTATTAAATTTATGGGTGTTATATTAATTATTGCAGTAGGTTATCCAAAAAAATAACGGTTTAAAGCACGGCGCTAGTTTTTAATCCTTTATTTATTTCCTGGCCACGGTTATTTATTAATTTTTTGGGGGTAATTTTTTTAATATGCCTTTTTTTTTCCGCAGGCGAAACATTTGCCGCTTTTGGCATTTTTCTAATGAATTTTTTTTTATTTGCCCTATTTTTGCGCAGTTTCGGCGGTGCGATTAACCTGCCCGTGGTTTTTTTTACCCTGGCCATTTTTTTATTTAGTATGGCCGGCTTATTTAATTGGGTTTTTTTTTCCAGCTTTTTTTTCCATAAGCGATTATTAATTTGTACTGTTATTTTTTGGAACCCGTTAAAGGATTTAGGCTATTTAACCTTGGCCATTTCGTTTTTCACTTCGCCCTTTAAGCCCTTGTAAAAGCGGTTAATTTTGGTTTTTTTGGTTATTTTAAGGGGTGCCGTTAAACGTTCGAAATTAGCCGCATATATTACGGCGGACCCTTTTTGGCGGAGTTATTCGAGCTTTTTTTTTGCCACTCGTTTCTCGTTTACCTGTCCGAATATATTGGTAACATTTTTTTTAAATTTGTTCCAGTTATTAAATATTTGGCGGGTATTTTTCGAAACCTGGTTTGGTTTTTAAAAAAAATCGGTTAATTTGAGATAAAATTAATCCTTAACCTTTTTATTTAACCGTGTGGCAGCGTAAATTACCCGCTGGCTGCTTACGGTGAAATTTTTGCCGTAAAACCCAAAATAGGCCTTGTAATTCGTGAAAAAGGGTTTAAATTTCCGGCTGGACCCGTTATATTTATCGGGGTTTGGGAATTTAAAGCCTTTAATAGCGATCTGGGCGGTTACCTTTATATCGTTTATTTGCTCGGTAATATCGTGCAGGTTTTTGGTTACCAGTTCGGTGGTTATTTATATTTATTTTATTTGTTTATTTGTAAGGGCCAGGTTTTTTACCACGGTTATTATGGTTTGGGCCGTTTGATTTTCTTTTTCGAGATTATAATTAATCCCGTTATAAATAAAAACCCTTTGGAGGTTTTTCTAACCAAAGGGTTTCCTTTTTTCGGCTTTTACTTTTTTTTTATTTTTTTGGTGAATTTTTCGGAAAATATAATAACTGTTTACTTATTTTTGGTAAGTGCTGAACAGGATTAATTAAAATATTACAAACAGGCCTTTTATTTTTAAAGGTAAGGCATTTAAGAGAGGAATTAAGCAATGCTAGGTAATAAGGTTGTTTTGCACGTAACTAAGGGAGGTTTGAAAAATAGGAGTTTTAATTGCTTGCCTAAAGGGATGCTTTAAAGCTAACTTAGGTTAATTGATGCCGGAGCGTTAATTAAAGTTACTTAAAGCGAGGAAAACTTTTTTCCTTTATATTAGTTTGGTTACGGTGCGGACCACCGTCCGGGAGCTTTTAATTTGTAATTTGCGACCCAAATTATAAATCGTTATCATACCTCCTTTAATTTATAATCTGCCTGACAAATCACAGATTATTTTTCGCTTAGGTAATTTGCGTTACGTGATTCAATGGTTAATGGTGCGGGGTAAAGGCACAACGCTGGGGGCTTTTTCCAGCCCTCCTGTCCCTTATTACCTTGGCGTGGCCGTAACAGTAACGTTTTTAATGCATTTTAATTTATATTTATAATAACGCTTATATTGCGGTTATTGTTATAACATTATTGTTACGGTTTTATCGCTGGAGAGTTATTTTTACCGCTTTTTAATATTATAAACAAGCTTTTTATTCTTAAAATAAAGCATTTAAAAAAGGTAATAAGCAATGCTAGGTTGCAAAATCGCTTTATATATAATTAAATTAAATTATATAAATGTTACAACCAACGCTACCAGGAGATAAAGGTTAAAAAGAGCTGGGTTAAAGTTTAGCAGGGAGCTTTATACCCCGCACCTAATTAAATAAAAAGGGCACGTGACATTAAGTTTCGAATTAAGAAATTAATACGCTAAACTATTAATTTAAATCTAAATATTGCATTAATAAATTAATTAAATTAAAGATTTAAAAATTTAAATTAATAAATAAAGCTATTAATTTAAAAAAAACTCGGCCGGATTATAAATATATAAAAACCCTTTTTAAAAAGTTTTTATTAATTAAGGTTCTGGCATTAATTAATTTAAATTAGCTTAAGTTTTTTTTAAATAAATAATTAAACTTAATATTTTATTAAACTTTCCCAACCACGTATAAAATGATTTTATAATTTAACATTATTTAATGTTTTTTTTTTAAATATTTTATTATAAAAATAAAAAATTATTTATAATCTTAATAAACCAATCAAACGCTATGAACCATACCAGCCGTAATTAACAACGGGGTCGTTTAATAAGCACGTAAAAAATATTATCCAACATGTAAATAGCGGAGCCCACAGTGCAACATTGGAACCCATTTAACACTTTAAATTTCCCACCCAAATCATATATTCTTAATACAGGCCTGTAACTGCTAATAACCGGTTACCTAAATTTATAAAATTGTTATATAAATTATAAAATTAATATTTTTTTATAAAATGAAACTATTCCCAAATTTAAATTAGCTTTTGGATCTCCTACTAGGCTTTGCGGTTAGCATTTTCACGCTTAATTAGCTGTAAGGTAGCCCTCCGGCGGTAAGGCGGGCAAAAGGGAGGTTATCACGATCGCCGTGGTGTAATCGTTGTTATGCAGGCGTTATTGGCGCTAATTGAAAAATTTTAAGCGATTATAAGCTTATATGGAAAATTTATGATTTAAATGGGAAATTTAAAGTGTTAAATGTTTTATGGTATTATATTATAAGCCCCGTTATTTACCTGTTGAATAACATATTTTCCATACTTATTAAACGACCCTTTATCAATTTATACTTTACTATTAAATAAACAAAATAAATACAATTTGTTTTTAAAATTATAAATTAAAATTTACGCGTTATTATAATAAATAAATGAAATAAAAATATTTTTATATGTTATTATTAAAACTTTTAAAGTTTTAAATTTAAAAAAGTTTAAACCTTTTTTTAAAGCATTATAAAAAATGCTTTAAACGTTTAATAACGATATTTTATATAACTGAAAAAAAACTAAATTTAACCGGTTTTTATATAAGGTTAAAAAGCGAAATAAAAAAATAATTAAAATTAAGTAACTTGAAATTTTCATTAAATGTTAAAAAATAACCGTTCGTGTTAATAATAAATTATACAAAAAATTGAAAAAACTTAATAAAATAAACCAGTTGTTTAAAATTAAAAAAAAACGAAAAATTAATTAAAAGCGCAGGTTTTAAATATATAAACCGTACCATAAAAATTACGTAAAAATAATAAAAATAAAAGAAATAAATCCGTTAAAAATTCTTAAAAGTGGGAAATAATTTAAATACGGAAAAAAAATATAAAAAAGAATTATTTTTTAAAAGCATCGGAAAATAATTATAATTAAACGGGCCGCGAAAAATTTAAAACGAGCTTTATAAGCCGAAATATTATTTAATTAAATAATTTATTATAATAATTTTTATAAAATATATAAATCCAATCAAAACGTTATAAACTAATAATTTTAAAACTTAAATTAAAAAATTAGGTTAATAAAAAAGAATAGTACGTATACCAAGAAAAAGCGAAAACTACGTTATTAATAATTTTATAACATTTAATAAAAAAACGTTAAATAATTATAATTAAAGTTATAATTAAAAAATAATTAAATGGGATTAAATAATTTTAAATTTATTAAAATAATTAAAATCTTACGGTAAAAACGATAAATATTTGCAAATACGTTAATTAAATTTAAAAAATTCAGGATTTTAATAGTTTAACACAAACGTATTAAATACGTTAACTCCTAATTAAAAATTCTTAATAGCGATATTAAAATAAATTGAAAACCGCCAAATAAAATATATTTAATAAAAATTAATAAAAATTAATAATTTATTAATTAAAAATTAAAACGCTGCTAAAATTATAATTATTAATTTAATAAAGTTTAAAAAATTAAGTTTTAAATAACGAGTTATAATAAACGCGTTTCAAAATAATTCGAATATTTTAATATATAACCTTATGAAAAAAAAAAAATAAATTAGTTGGTTTGTAAACCACATTAACAATTATAATAAATCGTTATTATAATTTTATAACCATTAAAAAATAAAAATATTTAAAATTAAGCAAATAACAAAACGAATAAATACCGTGGGTTAAAAAAATAGTAAGTATAATATTTTAAAAATTATTTTAATTTAAAATTAAGTAATTAAAAGTATTAATAATTATTTTAAGCGAAATATACTTAAACGAATTATGCGATATATATAAAAAGAGAATTTGAACCTGATTTTTTCCCCGGAAAATTAAATGATAAATTTTAAATAAAACCACGTTTAGCCTGGTAATTATTACAATAAACGGTATTTAGTAAAAACTAATTTTTTATAATGTTTGCTTAAATTTAAATTATTCGATATTATACGTATTAAAGGTTTTAAATTAATATTAATACCAATAAAATGAATATAAAATATATATTTTTGCTACAATTTTTTAATTTAAAGGATAAGTTATATTTTATTATTATACGCATTTTATAACCTAGAAAAAAATCTTGAAAATTCGATAAAAAATCCAAATTTAAAATCGTATTTACATTTTAAAACTCGGAAGAGATTTAAATTATATGTTAACAAATACCGCCGCATATTACGACCACGGTATAAGGTTAAGGGATAAGAGGGCCGGGGGGTTAAACCCTAACAGGAAGCTTTAACCCCGCAGTCACACGTGATTAAAGCACGTAGCTAGGCGCTTATAAATAAGTGATATTTTAATATGCCAGCATATTAATACATTACAAATGATATGTACAATATGCAATATATTAAGCATATAAAAAAAATTAAAAAAGCCGTAAATATAAAAGTAAAAGGTTTCTTTTCCTTAAAATAGTTTTAATTAAAGCCTTAATATTAATCAATTAAATTAATTTTAAAATACCTTTTTAAATAAATAATACAAATAATTATTTTACCAAACCTTAAATCACATGCAAAACGATCTTATAGCCTCATACGGCTTAACACCGCCTTTAAATACCTTATTTTAAAAATAAAAAATTTATTTATAACATTTTAATTAATTTTATTTAGCATTTACCGAAAATAATAAATAATTAATAATTATATTAATTATAAAAAGGTTTTTAAAAGCGTTATAATGCACGGTAAAACTTATACCATTTTTTTAATAAAGTTTAAACCGCAATTTTAAAATTTAAAACTTTTTAAAAAAAAAGTTCAATAATTTAAAATATAAATGTAAATCGTTACCGCGATTTATAAATTTCTCGTTCTTAATAAATATAATAAAAAAATACTAAGTTTAGGTTTTTTTTATAAGATATAAAATTAGTTTTATTTTTATTAACCTGATTTTTAATAAAATTATTAAAAAATAATTTATATTATTACCCGTTTTAATCATAAAATCAAAAAATTAATTTAAACCGGTATTATTAAATTTTTTTTAAAAAAATGTAACGGATTTAACGAAACTATTTAATTAATATTTGTAAATTTCAATAAATTTAACGAAAAAAAAGTTGAAACATTCGGCTAAACAAATAAAAAAAACGAATAATTAAAAGGGAAATATTTTAATTACATTAAAAACGTTAACGTTTATTTATATTACGAAATTTTAATAATTTATTAATAAATTTAATTAAATAAATAATATTAAAATATTTTAATTTTATTAGGAATTAAAAATAATATAAAATTTAAAATTTAAAATTTCGTTAATTACGTTATCAACCCCGTTTTTACTAAAAATAAATTATATAAACGATATTTAAAAAATCCAATATGTTATAACCAGCCACAAAGGCTGGGAGAGAAGGGACAGGAGGGCTGGGAGCAAAGGCACAGCGCTACCCCTTATACCTCGCTCTTAAGTGGTTAAGGGTCACGTAACCAAAGTCGGATTTAAAACTGATCGGTGGGATTAATCGGGGATAAACCGATCGATTTAACTTATAATATAAGCGGTTATAATTAAAATAATCGGCCCTAATTATTACGATCGAGTAAATTACAAAGAATTGTGTAAAACCGGTTTAAAGTATATAAAAGGTGCTTTAAAACCTTAATTAGTTTTTAAATAAAACTTTAACATTAATTAATTTAAATTAATTTTTAAATACCTTTTAAAACAAATAATATAAATAATTATTTTACGGATTAAAAAATAACGTAAAAATAAAATGGTTAAAAAAAACGATTATATAGTTTTGTTAAATATATTACTAAAATTATCCGTATTAGTAACCGATTATACAAATAACGTTTAAAATTTTTTTTTTAAAATACGTAATTAATAAAATTATTATTTATATTACTGCTATATTTGTTTGAAAACCTTAATGCCTTTTTTTATAGTACATATAAAAACCCTTGAACCTTGTGGCGATGGTATATCGTTATCGTTCCGGGGCTTAAGCGGAAAAACCATATTTGCCGTTCGTCCCCCGTTTTGTGTTAAATAACGGGGTTTATTTATTATTAATTTACGGCTGCGTTTAAAAATTTCGTTATAAAAACGTTTTTATAATTAAGGGGATATTAAAAAAAAAACGTAAAAAAATTTATTATTAAGCAATAGTTCCGTTTTAGTTCCGGCCCGGGCCAAATAGGTATTTCTTTTCCAGAAGAAAAAGGGTGGGGGTTATTATATTTTATTATTTCCAGTTAAATAAATTTTAATTAATGGTTTTTATTTATTCGATATGGGGCTAATTCGGTTCCGTTAATATTTTTAAATTGTTTTCGCTTTTTAATAATAATTTAATTTAAACCGGTTTTAATTCGTTTAATTAGCCTGATTTTTTACCCGCGATATCCCGCGGGATAATTTTTTTATAACGCGTGTTCGTTATAATAATGGTCATATAATATTATTTTTTATTTTCGTTTTTATTACTTTTCCGTTTATATTATTTGCATTAATTTTAAATAATTATATTTATTACCGTGATTATATCAGTTATTTTTACTGTTTTTTATCGTTAAGGCTCCATTGCCCCGTTTTTTTCGGGTTTAAAAGGGTTCTTTTTTTTTCCTTTCCGGGGATACTTTTTTTTTTTTATTTTCCGCCATTTTTATCCTTTTCGCCCGCTTATTTGTTTATTTTTTTGCTTTTTTACCTGTTTATTTGCCTGTTTATTTGCTTACGCGTCCTTTTTTTCCTGTTACTTATTATTTTATTAATTACGGTGTGATACCGGCTTTTTTCGCGCAATTTTTCTTTTTTTTTGCACGATACCGAATTTAAAATTTGGCAATCCCAGAAAACCGTTTCGCGGCGGTAATTATGGCGGCGTTAATTATAACGGCCGCGGCGGCGCCGCCGTTAAATCATTTAAGCTTATCAGCGGTGATAATAACGATAATAATGGTAATAATATTAACGATAATAATGGTAATAATATTAACGATAAGCAATTTTTTTATTTTATTTAAATATTGCCTAATTGGTGCGTTTATCGCATAAATTTACGTTTTTTTACGATTTTTTTACGTTAATTTGCTAATTTTTTTTACTTTTTAAATTTATTACTTTTGTTATTTTGCGAAATATTTCGTTATAATTTTTTATTTTAACGATTGCATTTTTTATACCCGTTTTATATAAATTCCTATATTTATTTTATTTTGGTATTTTTTATTAATTATTATAATTCGATTTATAAAATTTGCTTTATTTATTTTTAACATTTTATTAGTTTTATTAAAAGAGTTAGTATCGTTTATAATTATTTTTTAAAAAAAAGTAAATATTAGCTTATTATTATCCCTTTTTTATTATTTTTACCGTTAATTTTTTATAAATATTATTAAATTAATTTATATAAATTGCGCCATTTCCCGTTTTACGTGTATTTAAATATGTATATTTATATATATATATATATATATATATATTAATATAACCGGCCCATTAACGCCGCGCTTATGGTTTTTTAATTTTTCGTTAATTTTAAATTTTAAATTACCACGGTTATTCGGGTTTATTAAAATTATTTCCGGTTATTTTTTAATATGATAAATAATTTAAAAATCGTTAATAAATAATAAATAACGAAAATTAAAAATAATTTTAGTATATTTCCGGTATAAGGTTAGCTTTTCTTAATTAAATATAAATGTGTTATTTTTATTTGGCTATAAAGCTTATTATTTTTATTCGCATTTTGAGTAATTTTATTATTTAGTTTAAGGTTTATTTCGATTTTGGTTTTATTTTTATTTAGTTTTTTTTTTCGGAAATGTTTCTTTTATTTTAAATATTAAGGATTTTATTTTAATTAAATCACTTTTTAATAATATAATACTCCCGATTTAACACGTTATTAATTAAAAGTTTATTATTATTAAATAAATGCAGGTTTTTATTTATACCAAACTTGAAAAATTAGTATTTGAATATATTAAATATAAAATTAAAACCATTTTTTTATTTCCATTTTATTAACGTTTCGGTTATACAATTTTTTCCGGTTAAATTTAACCAAATTTTAATTTAACCAATTTTTTTTAATAATATTAAAAAAATATATCTTAAAAACTTTTATAAAAAATAAATAATACCGATTTTAATAATAATAATGATAAACATTAGCGGTATTTTGCTTTTGTAATATTTTTATGTTTTTTAAAATGTGATTTTTTAATTTAACGTTTTAATATTAGGTTTAAAAAATTTTTTCTCGGGTTCGGGTATTTTTTATTTTTAATTTAAAAAGTTTGCATTTTCAGCTTAATAACGCTTTATTTTTTTTGCGTTTGTTTTTATTTTTACGTTATTTTTTTACGGTTTTAAAATTTATTAATTTATTTATTTTAAATAATATATTTAACGTTTTTTTTTAAATACGGGTTATTTAATATTTTATAATTTAAAATAATCCCGTACGGTATATGTGCGTTTTATTTAAACTTTTTACCGATATCGGTTTTATCATATACATTTAAATAAGGGGTTATTTATCAAACACGTAGGAAATATTATCCAGCACGTAAAATGTGGGGTTTACAATGCGACACAGTTAAACATTTAACATTTCAAATTCCTTATTAAAATTAAACATTTCTAATGCAAACCTATAATCGCCTAGAACCTTTTAATTAATGCCGACTTTTATGCATTTTAATAATGCCCGCATAATAACTCCTGCATCACGGTTATCGCCATAGCGTCCTTTTTACCCGCCTTATCGCTGGAGGGCTTCCCTACCGCTAATTAAGCGTAAACGGCGCTTAAAAAGTACGCTTATAATAACGGTTTTAACCTGGCGGTTTACGAGCGTTACCCACGGTTTGGCGAGGCGCGCCGCATTATTTTCGTTGCGTTAAGGGCCGTGTTCCTGCCGGATAAAACGATATTTACGCGCACGACTCCAAACGGCGAAAAACAGCCTTATAAATGACGGCTTGTTTTTATAAAGTTATAATTTAAAGCTCGTTGCTGGCCTTTAAACGATTTTGGTGAAAAATAACAAATGTTAGATAAATTTTAATATCGTATTATAAGCCCCACATTTTACGTGCTAGATAACATTTTGTACGTGCTTGATAAATGACCCCTTAAATAATAATATGTTTTTTTTTGCATTTATATTATAGTAATAACGTATTTAAATTATTTTTATTATATAAAAACATTTAGCCCTATTTTTTTTCCGTTTTTATTTAAATAATTATTAACTTATATGTTTTAAAAAACCGTCATAATATTTAAATATTTTAATGGGACCGGCACCGGTAAAAAACCTGGATGGAGCGTGCATATACCGTACGGAACTATTTTAAAATATGGGACACCGGATAAACCACATTCAGGAAAGCGTTAAATATACTGTTTAAAATAAGCAAATTAATGGATTTCAGGGCCGTAAAAAAGACAGCGCAAAAACGAAAACGAACGTAAAAAAAAAAGGCAAAGCGCCACCGAGCCGAAAACGCAAACCTTTTGAATGAAAAATAAAAAAAACACTTAAACCCGGAAAAAAAAATAACCGAACCCAATACTAAAACGCTAAATTAAAAAAACCAGACCCCGGAAAAAATATAAAGGTATCGCAAAAATAAAATGCTGTTAACGCCCATTATTACCATCGTTAAAATCGTCGTTATCCATTTTTCGTAAAAATAGGCATTATAAAAAATGAAAAATTAAAAAGCCCTGGAAACGTATAATTTTTTAAATAAATTATTAAAAGCATACGAAAAACTTTATTGGTAAATAATCGCGAAAATAACCAACCTTAACCTTAAATTCGAACATTTTTCGAACTAATTTCGAAATGCACTTATCATTAACCATATAAAATTACTGGATATATTTCGAAAAATGGGATTTTTTTTAAAAATTTATTAAATAAATTAAAAATCGGCTCGAAAAAAAACAGCCCGTTTTCGTTTAATAAAAACATATTTTACCCGATTCCGGTACCGGCCGAAATACCGTAAAATTTACCATTATCGCCCATTTTATTAATTTTTTATAATATATTACTTTATAACCAGTTATAAAAAATCCTAAGGATAATAATTGTTAATTTTGTTAACGATACTAACCTTTTGGCGATAACTGGAACCATGGTAAAAATAACCCAAATATTGGAAAAGCGTGGGAAATATGCCAAAAATAAATAATAAAAATAAAAATAACATTTAATGCGTTAAAAATAAAATTAATTTATTTTACTAAAAAAGCAAACGCGATATAAATGCGTATCGAAAATATAAAGGTTCAATTTATAACGTTAGCAAAATTTTTAAAAATATGGTTTAATTATAAGCTTAATTTTTAAAAACACGTTAAATAGGTTAAAAATAAATAAAAAAATAATAATTGGTAATTATTAAATTTATAGCCTTTATATAAGGGTGTAACTTTACCCGCGCAAAATAATTTTATTTTATTATATATTAAAATATTTTAACGTATAACGCAGCGGCATTTTATTTATTCACCCAAATTATAAAGGCGATTTTAAAACATAATTAAAAAATTAAATAAAAAAATAATACGCGTGCTTAAAATAAATAACCAAAATATATAAAATTATTTTATTTGCGCATTTAAAAATAAAAATTTATACTTTTTTATTCGATTTATATTTAAATAATTAGTTAATTATTATAAAAAATAAATAAAATATTACTAAAATAACGCAATTTATTAATATAATTTTTAATAAAATAATAAATTATTTTTATCGTTTAAAATTTAAAAAACGCAAAAAAACCCCATTTTTAAAATGGAAAAGCTAAACGTAAATGAGTAAAAAAATAATACCTATCCAATACCGTACCGGAATCGTGTAAAACGCTAATTAGCTAAAATAATAAATAAAAATTAAAATACGCATACGTAAAAATATAAAACCTATATATAATTAAAAAATAAAAATTAAAAATTATTCGCGTAATTTAAACAGTATAATTAATGAACCGATACCGGATTACGTGCCCCGCAAATAAAATTTTATTTACCAAAAAATGCTCGAATATTATAACGGTTTTCCGAAAATATATAAGTTATTAATTATTTAAATAAAAACGGAAAAAATAAAGTTAAGCGTTTTTTATATAATAAAAACGTTTTAAATATACTATTACCGCGGTATAAATGTAAAAATAAAAAAAAGCTAATAAAATACGTATTATTTAAATGCACGCGATAAAACCGGCACCGGTAAAAAATTTGGATAAAATAAATATATACCGATTAAAATTATTTTAAAATATAAAATAATAAATAAATCGCATTTAGGAAAGCGTTAAACATGTTATTTAAAACAGGTAAATTAATAAATTTTAAAACCGTAAAAAAAAATAACGTAAAAATAAAAACGAACGTAAAAAAAAGCAAAGCGTTACCGAGCCAAAAATGTAAACCTTTTAAATTAAAAATAAAAAAATATCCAAACCCGAAAAAAAATAACCAAATTTAATATTAAAACGTTAAATTAAAAAAATTATATCCCGAAAAAATATAAAGGCATCGCAAAAATAAAATACCGTTAGCGCTTACCATTATTACCGTTAAAACCGTTATTATCCATTTTCCGTAAAAAATTTTAATATATATTTTTTTAATATTATTAAAAAAAACCGGTCGAATTAAAACTTGGTTAAATCCGCCCGGAAAAATCTTATAACCGAAATATTAATAAAGCGCAAATAATAAAAAAATAAAAAAAACGGCATTAATTTTATACTTAGCACGTTTAAATGCCAATTTTTTTAAATTTGGTATAAATAAAAGCCTGCATTTATTTAATAATAATAAACGCTTAATTAATAACGGTTTAAACCGGAGGTATTATATTACCGAAAATTAACCTAATTAAAGCAAAACCCCTAATATTTAAAAAAAAAAGCATTTTCGAAAAAAAAAAAACCAAATAAAAATAAAACCAGAACCGGAACGAACCTTAAATTAAATAGCGAAATTATACGTAATACGAATGAAAACGGTAATTTCCGCGACTAAATAAAAATAAAGTATTTACACCTAATTAAAAAAAAACCAACCCCATACTGGAAATATAATAAAATTAATTTTAATTTTTGCCTTTTATTATTTATTGATAATTTTTAAATCGTTTATCGTTTTAAAAAAAATAACCGAAAATAATATTAATAAACCCGAATAACCGTGGCAATTTGGGATTTGAAACCGATAAAAGGTTAAAAAGCCGTAAACGCGGCGTTAACAAGCTAATTATATTAATATATATAAAAAAACATATATATTTAAATACACGCAAAACGAAAAATGGCATAACCTATTCAAATTAATTTAATAATATTTATAAAAAATTAGCGGTAAAAATAACGAAAAAAGAATAGTAATAAACCGATATTTTTTTTTATGAAAATAACTATAAATGGCACTAGCATTTTCGATAAAATTAATAAAACGCTAAAAGCAAATAACGTAAATTTCATAAACCGGATTCTTATAGTTAATAAAAAATATTAATGCGGAATAAACGCGGCAATTTATATACAACGCTTGTAAAAAATATAATCGTTAAAATAAAAATCGTAGCAAAATATTTTATAAAATAATAAAAATAATAAACCTAAAAAATAAAAGGAAAGAAATTAATAAATAAACGCGAAAAAATACAGGAAAAGCGCAAATTTACGTTATAAATGCGCCGATTAGGCAATATTTAAATTAAATAAAAAAATTATTTATCGCCATTATTATTATCACCGCTGTCACGGTGCGATCGTTTATATAAGGACCTAGCAGGTCGTAGCCCTCAATACGACAACGTTCCCTTTTGCTTTGGTGTAACGGGTACTACCTTGGTCTGGTCCCGTGACAACCGCCGCTATTATTATTATCGTTAACAGGCTTAACGAATTTAACAGTAATACCGCCGCGGCCGTTATAATTAACGCCGTTATAATTATTACCGCGAAATGGCTTTTTGAGATTGCTAAATTTTAAATTTGGTATTATGCAAAAAAAAAAAAAAAATTGCGCGGAAAAAGCCGGCACCGAAGCGTAATCGATAAAATAACGAGTAATAAAAAACACGCAAGCAAATAAATAAACAAGCAGGCAAACAGGTAAAAAGGTAAAAAAAAATAAACAAATGGATAAAGGAGAAAACGAAAGTGATGGGAGATACAAAAAAAAAGGCATCGCCGGAAAAGAAAAAAAGGATAACTTTTTTAAATCCGAAAAAAACGGAACGGTAAAATCCTAATAACGGAAAACGATAAATGCAACCGATATAATCACGGTAATAAATATAAATATTTAAAATTAATATAAATAACATAAACGGAAAAGTAATAAAAAACGAAAATAAAAAATAGCACTATATAATCGTTATTATAACGGATATGCGCTATATAAAAATCACCCGTAAAACGTCACGGATAAAAAAATTAAATAAATCAAACAAATTAAAACCGGCCTGAATTAAATTATTATTAAAAAATAAAAACGATTTAAAAATATTAACGGAACCGGATCGGCCCCATATCGGATAAATAAAAGCCGCCATCCAAAACTAACCCAATTAAAAATAATAAAATATAATA
>GL876968.1:331827-393717 GCA_000193285.1 Magnaporthiopsis poae ATCC 64411
TTTTCCCGAAAAAAAAAAAACACCCACCTGGCCCGGGCCGGAGCCAGGACGGAACCACTGCTTAATAGCAAAAAAAAAATTTCCTTACGTTTTTTTCCTATAATACCCCCTTTGATTATAAAAACGTTTTTATAACGGAATTGTTAAACGTAACCGTAAATTAACAGTAAATAAACCCCGCTGTTTAACACGAAACGGGGGACGAACGGCAGATTGTTATAAACAGGCCTTCTGCTCCTAAAATAGGGCAAATTAAAAGAGATGTAAGCAGTTGTTAGTTTTACAAGGGCGCCTTACACGTGATTTGGGGTTTGGTAAAACAATTGTTTATATTATTTGCTTTAAAGGGTATTTGGAAATTAATTTAAATTGATTAATACCAAAGCTTTAATTAAAATTTAACCATACGACGGGGTTTTTTGTGATTTTTAATACCCATTTGCCTGCCCTGCTACCTTTATTATATTTATAATAATCGTAACGCACCTGTTATACCTGCTATATTTTTAGCAATTATAACGTACTTGTTATATTTGTTATATTTTTAGCAATTATAACGCACCTATTTAAGTAAGGATTTTATTACGTGTTTTTTGGCTGGCCTCGGTTAGCTTAACCTTTAATCGTTTTAATTGTGGGATAAAAGCATCCCGTTAGGGGTTAGCCTTAATCTTTTTATCTTTTGCCAGCCGTGATTGTAACACCAGGTCCCTTTTTTTAAACCAAATCCTTTTAATTAGGTTCCTTCCTGGTAAATGCACCTTTTTTTTTCCTTATGCTTTCGTTTTTATTTTAATAATATATTTAGTCGGGTGTAAAAACGCAAATCGGCCCCTTTAACCGTTCGTCGAAATAATTTTTTTACGGTTATTTTATTTTTTTTTATACTTATGCCTTTTTATTTTAGTTATAAGGCCGACGGTTTTTAATAGTGCAATGCTTTTTTTTTCGACCGCACTTATTATAACCGATACGTCCGGCATAATCGCTCGCATTACGATATTTTAGGGCCATTTTTAAAGCACCTTTTTATTTATAACAATTAACACGCTCGTGTGAAAAAAAAAGTTAAAAATTGTGAAAAAAAAAGCGCCGGCGGGTTAACGTTAAAATTAAACGCTTTCGGAAATAAAAAAAATAATAGCGTAAAAAATTAACCCGCGCGTTTCGCCGCGGGATTAATTTGGTAAAAAAATTAAAACGTGTTAAATGGGAGAAAATAAAAATAACCGTTACTTTTATTAATCCTTTTATTTTTAACTTTTTTTTTATTTTTTAATTAGGGCAAACTCGGGGTTATTTTTAATTTTAACCTGTTTGTTTTTTTTAATTAGGTAAATGTAAAATTTTTAACGATATTTATAAATCGTTTAACGTAATAGTAACGCGTTTATTTTTTAAACGAAAAGTTTTTAATTTGGTTTTAAAAATGTCTTTATTAAACGATCGAAAAAATTCACGTTTTTGTGGTCGATTTAATTTTTTTTTTATTTTTTTTGCAATCGCCCTTACCGATATTTTTATAAAGCTTTTTGGCAATTTTTAAAATTTATTTTTTTAGCTAACGTTATATTCGTTTTTTTATTTTGCCCATTTAACCAAGTATTACCGTTTGCGGTAACGGATTTTATTATTAAAAAAAATTTAATTTCCCATTTTTAATTTGGGTTAATTTCCATTAATTTCGTGCTTTTCGATTTAAACGGTGCCGGTTTTAGCAAAAAAACGTGTAAAATCGGGTGGATTTTTATAATTATTAATAATTAAAATTCGTAATTAATTAATAAAATTATTTTTTTAATTTTAAACGGTTCGAATTTTTTATGGTTTAATTTATCGTTTAATCGTTTTATTTTAATGTTACGTTATAAAAGATAAATATTATCCCTTTTTTTAAAAGTTGGTTTTCTCGAGTTTTTTTTTATTTTGGGTTTTTTATACATTATAAATATATACCCGTAATTCGCGAAAAATAGGGTAATTTTCGTGCTTTTATATATTAAATTGTTATAAATAAACTGGGCTATAAAAATTAATTATACCTAATTATTTTATTTATAATTAACGTAATAGCGTAAATATTATTCCATAGTTTGGTTCGTTCGTTTTATTTATTTATCCGATATTAGGTGGTACGTTATCGATAATGCGTGCTTTATTTTAAATTTAATTATTAAAACCTTTCAAAATTTGTTTATAAATAATTTGTTTCGATTTATAATTAATTTGTCGGGTATCTCGTATTTTACAATCACCCTTTGGATAAAAACGTATACCAGTTTTAAAATATCGCTATTTTTTTTATAAAATAAAAATAGGGCGTATTTGGTAAACCTATTTATTATTATTAGAATATTATCATATTGGGTATTAATTAAAGGCTTTTTTAATTTAAAAAGCTTAATCACGAAATTTATTATAATTTTTTGCTATGCCTCGCTAAACGCTAATAAAAATTAAAATAACTTATAAAGCTTATATTTATTAACCTTATTTTTAACGCAATTTTCGCAATTTTTAATTATTTGATAAATTATGGCCCTGGTTCCGATAAACCCATGATATTGCCGTAATTTTTTCCAAATTTTTATTACTCCCTGATATCCATAAACCAATTAACTATAAATCCGTTAGATTTTTTCAGGAATTATTTTTAAAGGGTTATTTTGATTAGTATTTGTTATACTGGTATTAAAAACCCTTTCGGTTTTTATGCTAGGATTATATGCGTTTTTAATGGCACTTTTATTTTGTAATCCGATTATCGGCTAAAAGCGTTTATTCGGCCGTTTTTTTAACCCTTTCCGGTACTCGATCCGTATATTATAATCCTGAAAAAATTAATTTTATTAAATTTAATGTTTATTTAATATTTAACTAATAATAAAATGCGTAAAATTTTTATAATTCGTATAAATTATTATTTAATATTTCGCTTGGCAAAGGTACATTTTTTATTTTTTTAATACTCGAATAATACCTAAAAATTTTTTATTTCGGATAAGGTAATTTAATTTTAATCCATTTAATTTTTGTAAAAAAAAAGGCGTAAAAATATAACCTTTTTTTTATTTCGTTAGCCAAATTGGCCCCCAATTGCGTAATCCAACGCATTGGTCTCGATTTTAAAAGGTTTCTCCGGGTTTGGTGCCGTTAATATAAATTTTTATACGATAACTTTTTTAATTTATCGATAACCTTTTATTTTTAACTTTTTTTCAAAAAAATTTAATATTATTTTAATAAAATTTATAAATGGAATGGTTATTTGGTTAAATATTTTAATAAAACGTTGGTAAAAGTTTAAAATTTTAAAAAAAACCTCGTATTTTTTTAACATTATTTAATTTAAGCTATTTTTTTATCGTTTGTACTTTTTTTGGCTTTATTTTAATTTATTTTGGCGTAACCATACATTTTAAAAAAGTTATTTTTTAGATATGCCAAACGCATTTATTTGGATTAATTAAAAATTTAACGTTTTGTAACTTTTATAATATTATACGTACGTATTTTTTATATTTTTTTTAAAATTTTGAAAAATATTTAAATATTATTTCAATAAGCGAGTGTATATTCATCCAAATATTTACGTAACATATGGTCGATTATTTTTTAAAAAAAAACGCTAGCGCGTTAATAAAACCAAAAGTTATAATTAACGATTCGTAAATGCCAAAACGAATTCGGAAATCGGTTTTTTATTTATTTCCTTTTTTTAATTTTTAACAGGTTATATATTTTGCGTAAATTTAAAACCGTAAATTATTTGGCTTTTTCGAGCTTATTTTGTAATTTATTAATAAAAAGTAAAAAATACCGATTTTTTATTATTATTTCGTTTAACGGACGGTAATTAATATATATTCGTTTTTTTTCGTTTTTTTAAGGACGAATAATATCCCGTATTCCATAAAAAATTTTAAAATTTAATAAAACCTAACCATAAATTCTTAACGATTTATTTACGTAATAATTTTTAATAATTAAGTTAAATTCCGGGTTTAAATTTAATTTTATAATTAAACGGCCCATATTTTGGTAATTTTATTTCCAAATATAGTTAGAAAAATTGCTAATATTTAACGTATTTAAACGGCATTTTATTTAATTTAATTAATATTTGTTATAATGGGTTTACATTTTTATTATAACATTTATAATCGATCGACGTGTTTTGCCAGGGTTAATTGCTATATTTTGTTATTGTTATAATTACCTTTTTTAACGTTACGCACCGTGCAAAGCCCTTGGCTGTTAGGCTTTTTTTTATTAATAGCGGTTTTTATTAAATTTTTTTTAATACCCAATTTATTAGGGGATTTCTTATTTAAATTAAAAAAATCCTAAAATAATATTCTTTTCCTTAATTTGTATAACGTTTAAAATAATAAGGCTTATTTGTTTTTAAAATCGAAATTTAAAATAATTAATTTTAATATCGATTTGTCCTTTATTATAAATAACCGGTTTTTTTTACGGTTTTTAAACCGTATAATTTTTATTTCCGATAT
Organism: Magnaporthiopsis poae ATCC 64411; assembly: GCA_000193285.1. Lineage (NCBI taxonomy): Eukaryota > Fungi > Ascomycota > Sordariomycetes > Magnaporthales > Magnaporthaceae > Magnaporthiopsis > Magnaporthiopsis poae. The sequence goes on from GL876968.1 coordinate 336,342, forward strand.
ATTAAAATACCGTGTTTTATTACCGTTTTTAATGCGATAAAATTTATTATCGTTTTGTTATTACTTATTATTATTAGCTATTTTCCTTTTTATTAAATCGTTTTTAAAACCCGAAATAAACGTTTAATAATTATAATTATTAAGGTTTTTTTAATTATTATTTTTATCCCTTTTGGGCCTTTTTTTCCGGATAAATTACTTAATTTTTTATTCGTTATTTCTCGGAAAAATTAGGGTAAATGCGTTTAATAATTCATAACCAAGCCTTTTTTCTTATATAGATTTTGCACGCGTTTTTAATACAAGCGTAATGCTTTACTAATTTTAATATATACGTTATAAAATAATTATTCGCCGGTATAAACATTGCTTTATTTTTTCCCATATTTTAAAATATTATTTATTATTTGGGCAATTTCTATATTTTTCGAAACTGGTAATAAAATTTTTCCCTGTTTTTTCGGGGAAAAAAATCATTTTTAAACTTTTTCGTTAGGTATAATAAATATTTATTATTTAAGCATTTTGCTTAAAATAAATTTTCGTGGTTATTTTTTTCCACGTTAAAATTTGGGTGGTTATTTTTTATAATAACGTATTTATTTAATAAATTTACGCATTAATAAAGGATTACCGTAACCTTTATTCCGGTATAAACCACCGTTTAATTATCGCGTTCCCAATTTAAGGGTTAATCGTTATCGTTTATTGCTAATTTTATCCGGTACAATTTTTAATTTTAAAATTTTTTTGGGTTATTAGGTTATATTTTTAGCGATAAATAAAAAGGTATTTTATATTAATAATGGTACATTTTTTTATTTGGAATTTTTTTGTATCCCGGGGATAAATAAAATGTTTTTAATAAACAGGCTATTACGGTATATCGCTTTTATTTTTTATTAGGCCTTATTTCCGTATTTTTTTCAAAAGGGTTTAAAATTTATATTTTTTTCCAGGTTTTATAATAAATGCTTTTGCCCCAAAAGTTTTTTTTATTACGGTATCGGTATCGGAATCTTTCGGGTCTTATACTAAAATATTTAATACCCCGGGTTGGGTAATTAACCTTTTAAAATTAAATAAGGCTTATTATAGCACCTTTTTTTTAATAACGCTTTTCGTATAATTTTTATATACTGGGCTAATGCTTTTTATTTGGTTAAATTTTACCATTTTAATATTATAAATATTTTATTAAACTAATACGGTTTTTTAAAAAATTTTATTTTTATTTTTATTTTCGTTAATAGTTAATTATACCCAATTGATTTATCGCATAATAACGAATCGGTGTTTAAATTAATAAAAAATTCACCCCGACCCTTTTTTATTCGATTTATGTACGATATACCATTTATTATAATAAACGGTTTAGTTAAACGCGGCACCGAAGCATAAAAGTTTTTTTTTAATCCAATTAACGCGTAACGGCCAATTATTATATTTGCTAAGGGTAATTTTTTTTAATATGCCTTAATTTGCCGCATTTAAAGCAGTTGTTATTTTGGCGTTTTGCTATTTGCCACGTTTTTATTTCGGCGGCTAAAAGTTTGTAGCCCCAGCCGTTATATTTATAAATTTAAATTGCGTACCGTGTGCTATAAACTATTATTATTTGGCTTTTTTTTGGTTGGCCTTATTATTTTATTTTATTGGTTAAGTATTTTGGATTTTTTTTAAACGTTATTTGTATAATTTATCGCTAATACGAATAATTTTGGTAACGTGCTCGATAAAATTTTATAATTGTTTTTTTTTAACCATTTCGTCTTTTACGTCGTTTTTTAATCCGTAATAAAATTAAAACATTTTAATATTTTCGGTTTAATTAAATTTATTAACAAATCGTTAAAATTTGGCGGTATAAATAAATGCTAACTTTTGCTAATATAATTAAAATAATTTTCTTTTAGCTATTTTTTTATTTATTTATTTACCTAAATATTTTGGTAACTTTTTCGCTAAATTTATCGAAATTTACGAACATAAATTTCGTAATTTACAAATATAAATTTCGTAATTTTATTAAATTCGTTATATTTTTTTTTTTAAATAATTCGATTATATAAATTCGAATTAATTTTCAATTTTACTATCGAAATAAATGGCGGCGTATACCTTTTTTCATTTTTCGCGTTAAAGATTATCCTAATAAAATAGGAAATAATTTTAACATTTCATAAAAAAGGGTTTAACCCTTTTTTTTTCATTATACAGGCCGGGGGCAAAAAATTTATAAGTTTTGGTGGCGATTTGGGGCTTTAACCGGAGTTGCTGAAGTTTTTCCTTTTGGGCCTTAATTATGGCAATTATGGCTTGTATAAACAGAAATGCATTAATGTACTTTTTACCCCCCATCGTTACCTTTTCGGTTTTTTTCCTACCGTTAATATGATAATATTATTTATTTTTTTAACAAATTATTAAACAGGATTAATTAAAATGTAACAAATAAGCCTTTTACTTTTAAAATAGGGCAAATTAAAAAAGATATAAATAATCGTTAATTTTATAAAAGCGTTTTGCACGTAATTTAGGGTTTGGTAAAATAATTATTTATATTGCTTATTTTAAAGGGTATTTGGAAATTAACTTAAATTAATTAATACCAAAGCCTTAATTAAAATCTAACCATGCAACGGGGTTTTTTGTAATTTTTTATACCCATTTGCCTGCCCTACTACCTTTATTATATTTATAACAATTATTACGCACCTGTTATGCCTGCTATATTTTTAATAATCGTAACGCACCTGTTTAAATAAAAATCTTAGCACGTGTTTCCTGGCTGGCCTTGGTTAGCTCGACTTTTAGTCGTTTTAATTGCGGGGTAAAGGCGTCCCGTTGGGGGTTAGCCCCAACCCTTTTGTCCCCTGCCAGCCGTGGTCGTAACACAGACATGATTTTTCCGCCCAGGCCCTGGGACGATAATAACACGTTACCGTTATAAAATTCGAGGGTTTTTACATATACCACAAAAAAAAATTAAGGTTTTTAAACAAACATAACAGTAATATAAATAATAATAATAATAATATATTTTTCCGTTAAACGTTTATTTTTCCGGTTTTCGATTATATATGTATATAAATATTATTTTAAATCCATTTTTTGGTTATTTTTATTCGCAATAACTTTTCGCCGATATTAATCCGGATAATTTACGGGTAATAATTTAAAATTTTTATTCCGTAATTTTTACCGAAAAATTGTATATTAAATATTTTCGAAATTTACGCGTAATCGATAATATTAATTTTTTTTTCCGCATTATTCGCGTGTAACTACGTTATAAAACGTAATTAATTCAAATCGTTATCGTTTCGTTAATTGCAATAATATATTCGCGGATGCGTTTATTTTATTATATATATTTTATGTCGGATAATAAAAGTTAAATTTTTTTAAAAGTACCGTATAATCCTAAAACGCATATATTTCGATTTTAAAAAGAAATTACTATTTTTTAAAGTTTTAAAATTTAATAAATATACTAAATATATATTTATATTTCCTACTATTATTTAATTGTATTTATAAAGGCTTTTTTTAAATTATCGGGTTTATATATTCCTATATATAAATAATTATATTAAAATATATATTTTTGTAATAATATACCAATTTATATTTGCATTTGCTAATAGTTTAAATTTTTATGCTAATCCCGTTTTAATTTTTAAATAATTATAATAGTATACTTTTTTATTTTATAAAAGTATATATTTTTTATATATATTTTAATAAAAAATTTTATTTTTATTCGGAAAAATATCGTTATATTTTAAAAATTACGAAATTTTATTAAATCGACAACGGTTCGGAAAAAAAACGAGGGTCCTTGTCCGGTTAAACCCGGATTTGCATTTTTTGTTTAACTTATTAATAATAAATTATATAAAGAAAACGCACGTTTAAAGACAAATGTATTTATTGCGTTTTTTTATTTAATTTCGGGTCGGTTCATAAATATGGGTGAAAGCGATTTAAATTTTATTATTTTTTTGTAGGTTTTTTTTAATTTTTTTAATTATTATAATAAAGTTTTTTAATTATACGTTTATTTTTCATTTTTTATTTAGGTTTAATTTCGGTTTATTCCCGTTTATATTTCCGTTTGGAATAATAACAAACTTTATAATTTTACTAGAAATATTATGCTTTACTTGTAATCTTTTTTAATTTATTAATATAAGCTTTTTTTTATTCGGGCCCGCGCCGTTTTCGCGATTTCGCAACTTTAAAAAAAAGTTAAATGCTTTCCGTTATAATTTGCCCATTTAAAATTTTCGGTTTTATATATAAGATTTATTTTGTATACTTTTCCCTTTTTTTTTTATAACGCGCTCCGGCGTAATACGGGCACCGGTCCGGCTTTTTTATAAAACTTTTACCAGTGCTTTTATTTATAATATTTATATTATTATACGATTTTAACGTTTAAAAAATACGGTTTATAAAAAAAACAGTTCGATTTATAAAATAAAATTTATTTTATATATTATATTCGTTTTTATAATTATATTTATCCCCATTAATACCGTAACGTAATTTTTTTTAAATATTCGTGCAAATTATATATAAATTAAATTAATATTTATATTAAAATTTTCCATATTAAAATTTTTTTTAAACTTGTTAATATTTTTTAAAATTATTATTTATTTTATACTTTTTATTATAATATAATAAATCCGTTTTTAAAGCGTTATTTATACCCCGACTATTATTTTTATTTAATCTTTTTTTTTAAATTCAGTTGTATTATTATAAAACGTAATAATAACGTTTTCGTTAAAAAAGCGTTTAAAACTTTTTACGATTATTTTAAATTCGATACAAAACGTTTATTAAATTTTAAGCGGAATATAAATGCGGATTTCGTTAAAAAAAATTTTGTTATTATTATAATTTTTATTCTTATTTTTACGGGGATAAATTTTAAAAATAATTATAAAAAGGTTACGGGCCGTTAATAATTTGGGATCATTTTGATTTTGTAAATTTCAAAATACGGCGCATTTTTTATTAAAATAACGGTATATATTTTTTTATTATTAATAAAAACGTTTTTAATTTTTATTAGTATTTTTTAAAAAATTTTATAATATTTATATTATTATTTATACCGTACCATTAATATTATATTTACGCATTTATTTTTATTTTTTCCTTTAAGTTTAAATTTTACCAATTTTATTATAAATTATACAATTTTTAATAATTTTCCGTTAATTTTAAAAAATTTTAATATATTTATAATTTTTTTTTTAGATTGAAATTTTCACGTACCGGGCTTGTATGAGTATCAGCTTTTTTTGCACGTTTTAAAACGCGTTACAAGGATTTATCGTTTTAACGTGCTGGTTAGCCGCGAAATTTAAAATCGACTATTATTAATTTTAACCCAGCGTTTTCAGCGCGGCCGAAATACGGTATCGGTTTTAAGCCAATTCGGGGGCGGTGATTTTAATTTTAATATTAACTTTGGATTATTCTAAAAACAACTGTTCAATTGCGCGTATTTTCCAGGTTTGCGGCGGGTTTCGAAAAATATTAATTAATTTAAAAAAAATTTAATGTGGAATATTTTAGCGTAAATATTAATTTAATTTATATATAACCCGTATAAATATTTGAAAAATACGTTATAATATTAACACGATTAAAAATAATTATAAAAAATAAATATAATATATAAAATAAATTTTATTTTATAAATTAAATTATTTTTTTATAAATCGTATTTTCCAAATATTAAAATCGCGTAATATTTTAATTGTTACAAATAGGGGTGCCGGTAAAAATTTTATAAAAAACCGGGCCGATACTTGTATTACGTTAAAATACGTTATAAAAAGAGGAAAAAATATATGGAATAAATTTTATATATAAAACCGAAAACCTTAAATGCGTAAATTATAACGGAAAACACTCGATATTTGTTTAAATTTGTGAAATCGTAAAAAAGGGGCAAATTTAAACAAAGAAAATTTATATTAATAAATTAAAAATATTCCAAATAAAAAAGATATTTCCGGTAAAATTACGAATCCTATTATTATTTTAAATAAAAGTATAAACGAAAATGAATTAAAATTAAGCCCAAATAAAAAATAAAAAGCAAATGCATAATTTAAAACCCTTATTATAAAAATTAAAAAAAGAATGGGAAAATTATAAAAAAATAATAATAAATTTAAATCGTTTTCGCCCATACCCAGGGGCCGGCTCGAAATTAAATAAAAAGAATGCAATAAATATATTTATATTTAACCATACGTTTTTTTTATTTAATTTATTATTAATAACCGAAAAGGAAATTTAAATCCGAGTTTGAATTTAAAAAAAAACTTTTATATTTTTTTAAACCATTATTAACCTAATACAATTTTATAACTTTTAAAATATAATAACGCTTGTCCGAATAAAAGAATTTTTATATTAGAATATAAGAAAGATAAGAAAAGGAAATATAGCCTTATATAATTAAAAAAATAATATTATAATTATTTAAAAATTTGAACGAAACCGGTATAAAAATTTAAAATAATTAATAAAATATAAATATAAATTGATATACCATTAAATAAATATATATTTTAACACATTTATTTATATATATATGAACGTATAAATTTAATAATGTAAAAAGGCCGTTACGAATATCATTAAATAATAATTATATTATAATTAATAATTGAAAATATAAATATAAATTTAATATATTTATTAAATTTAATGCGTTAAAAACAATGGCAATCCCTTTTTTTCGAAATTAAAACGTATATATTTTGAAATTATACGGTATTTATAAAAGATTTTTAACCTTTATTATTCGATATAAGATATATATAATAAAATGAACGTACGTACAAATATATTATTAAAATTAACGAAACGGTAATAATTTAAATTAATTACGTTTTACAGTGTAATTATATATAAAAAAATAACAAACCAGTATTATTAATTATGTATAAATTTTAAAAAAAATATTCGATATAAAAATTTTTAATAAAAATTACGAAATAAAAAATTTAAATTATTATTTATATAATATTTAAATTAATCCCGGTAAAAAATTATTATAAATAACAACCGTTAAAAAATGAATTTAAAAAAACGTTTATATAAATATTATTATTAAAAGCCGGAAAAATAAACGTGTAATAAAAAGATATATTAAAATAAACGATATAATAATTACGGAAAATATAAATAAATAAATAAAAAGGTTCATAAAATAATTTATTTATTTTACAAACGAATTTACGGAAAAACGCAAATTTAATTTTAAAATTAAACCCGCATTATATTAAAATAAAAAATTATTTAGGTTATTTAAAAAACGAAACGATATTAATACGTTTATATAAAAACCAAATTCCAAATAAATTATAATATTTTAAAAACGGTTAATAAAAAATTTATTAAAATAAAAAGGAAAGCGTTTAATATTTATTAAAAAAAGCTTATTAAAAAGTATTAAATAATTTTAAAATGAATATTAATATTTTAAAATATGGAGCGTTAGGTAAAATTTTAAAATTATTAATAAAAAAATTCCATAGTATTATCGGATTTAAATTAATTTAAAAATATAAAACCAGCATATATTTATTAGGAAAAAGCAATAATTTTGGCCTAAATATTCTTTTTTAACCCATAAATAAATATTTTAAATATAAGAAATATTAATTTTAAAAATAAAACGTTTTTAAACCATTTCGAAATAAACCTTTAATTTAATAAAAATAAAGCATAAATTAAATGGGCATTATAAAAATTTAAAAATTAAAAAACTTTAAAAGCGGATAATTTTTTAAATAAATTATTAAAAATATACGGAAAATTTTATTAATAAATGATCCCGAAAATAGTTAATATTAGCCTTAAATTCGAACATTTTTTAAAATAAGTTTAAAATGCATTTACCGTGGTATTATTTAAACCCGGAAAAAGCACGAATAATAAAAAAATTAATAAAAGGATAAAAACTTATCGCATTATTGTCATTTAAAATAAAAACTATAATAATAATAATAAAAATAAAAATTATAAATAAGGCGAAAAAAAGGGAATTTTTTGTAAATGGATAAATGGGTAATAAAAAATATAAAAGTATAAAATTTACCATTAAATAGGTAATTAAATGCATTATTATGTGGAATTATTGCGTTACAATTTTGCTATTATAATTAAAGCTTTCAGATAAATTTAATAACGGTAATTATATAAAATTACTGAATATATTTCGGAAAATGGGATTTTTTTAAAAATTTATTAAATAAATTAAAAGCTAATTTAAGAAAAAAATAGCCCGTTTTCGTTTTAACGGAAACATATTTTAATTAATTCCGGTATCGACCGAAATATTATAAAGCTTATTATTATCGTTTATTTTGTTTATTTTTTATATTACGTTATTTTATAACCAATTATAAAAAATCCTAAAATAACAGTTATTAATTTCGTTAATAATACTAATTTTCTAATAATAGCCGGAATTATGGCGAAAATAACCCTAATATTGGAGAAAAGGTGAGAAGTATGCTAAAAATTAATAATAAAACAAAAATAATGTTTAATACATTAAAAATAAAATTAATATATTTTATTAAAAAAACAAATATAACGCAAATGCGTATCGGAAATATAAAGTTTTAATTTATAATAATAACAAAACTTTTAAAAATATGGCTTAATTATAAGCTTAATTTTAAAAAATACGCCAAATAAACTAAAAATAAACGAAAAAAATAGCAATTAATAATTATTAAATTCGTTACGTTTATATAAAGGTGCAATTTTACCCGCGTAAAATAATTATATTTTATCATATATTATAACGTTTTAACTTACGGCGTAACGGCATTTTATTTACTAACCGAATTATAAGGGCGGTTTTAAAGCGTAATTAAAAAATTAGCGAAAAAGTGACGTATATGCTTAAAACGGGTAACCGATATATATAAAATTATTTTATTTACGTATTTAAAAATAAAAATTTACATTTTTTATTTAAATTATATTTAAATAATCGAATAATTATTATAAAAAATGAATAAAATATTATTAAAACAACGTAATTTATTAATAAATTTTTTTTAAAAAAAAACAAGTTATTTTCATTATTTAAAATTTAAAAAATGTAAAAAAAACCCTTTTTAAAACGGAAAAGCCAAATATAAATAAATAAAAAAATAAGATTTACCCGATACCGCACCGGAATTATGCAAAACGCTAATTAATAAAATTAATAAATGGAAATTAAAATACGCATATATAAAAATATAAAATTTAAATATAATTAGGAAATAAAAATTAAAAGTTACCCGTATAATTTAAGCAATACAATTAACGAACCGATATTAAACCGTATACCCCGCGGATAAAATTTTACTTATTAAAAAATGCTTAAATATTATAACGGTATTTTAAATATATATAACTTATTAACCATTTAAGCGAAAATGGAAAAAATAAAATTAAACGTTTTTTACACAATAAAAACGTTTTAAATATGCTATTACCGCGATATAAATGCGAAAACGAAAAAAAAAATAATAAAACACGTATTATTTAAATGCACGCAATAAAACCGGTATTGATAAAAAAACTCAAAAAAAACGTGCATATACCGTACGGAATTATTTTAAAATATAAAATATTAAATAAATCGGATTTAAAAAAGTATTAAATATATTATTTGAAGTAAATTAATTAATAAATTTTAAAATCGTAAAAAAAATAACGCAAAAATAAAAATAAATGTAAAAAATTAAAATAAAGCGTTATTAAACTAAAAATGTAAACTTTTAAAATTAAAAATAAAAAAATACCTAAATCCGGAAAAAAAATAACCAAACCTAATATTAAAACGTTAAATTAAAAAAACCACACCTTAAAAAATATAAAGGCATTATAAAAATAAAATACCGTTAACGCTCATTATTACCATTATTAAAATTATTATTATTTATTTTCCGCAAAAAAATTTATTATATATCTTTTAATATTATTAAAAAAACCGGTTAAATTAAAATTTAGTTAAATTTAACCGAAAACAACCGTATAATTAAAATATTAATAAAGCGAAAATAATAAAAAAATGAAAAAATAAAAAAATAATTTTAATTTTATATTTGGCACGTTTAAATGTTAATTTTTTAAATTTGGCACAAATAAAAGCTTATATTTATTTAATAATAACAAATGTTTAACTAATAATGGTTTAGGCCGAGGGTATTATATTATCGAAAAATAGCCTAATTAAAGCAAAACTTTTAATATTTAAAACAAAAAAAGCAATTTAAAAAAAAAACCAAGCAAAAGTAAAACCGGGATCGGAATAAACTTTAAACCAAATAATAAAATTATGCGCAATACAAATAAAAACGGTAATTTCCGTAACCAAATAAAAATGGCGTATTTGCACCTAATTAAAAAAAACCAATTTTATACCGAAAATAAAACGAAATTAATTTTAACCTTTACCTTTTATTATTTATTAACGGTTTTTAAATTATTTATTGTTTTGGGAAATAACCGGAGGTAGTTTTAATGGGCCCGGATAACCGTGGTAATTTAGGATTTAAAGCTAACGGGAGGTTAAAAAACCGTAAATGCGGCATTAACGGGCCGGTTATATCGATACATACGAAAAATATATACACCCGAAAAATATATATATTTAAATATATGCGAAACGAAAATGGCGTAACCCACACAGGTTAATTTAATGGTGCTTATAACAAATTAATATCGAAAATAACGAAAAAGGAATAATAATAAGCTAATATTTATTTTTTTATAAAAATAATTATAAACAGCATTAATACCTTTAATAAAATTAATAAAACGCTAAAAAACAAATAACGTAAATTTTATAAATCGAATTATAATAATTAATAAAGGATACGAATATAAAATAAATGTAATAATTTATATAAAACGTTAATAAAAAATGCAATTATTAAAATAAAAAACCGTAATAAAATATTTCGCAAAATAATAAAAGCGATAAATTTGGAAAATAAAAGGGAAAAAATTAACAAATAAACGTGAAAAAATGCGAAAAAGGCACGAATTTATGCTATAAACGCGCCAGTTAAGTAATGTTTAAATTAAATAAAAAAATTGCTTATCGCTAATATTATCACCATCACCGCCACTATTATCACCGCTAATAGGCTTAGCGAATTTAACGGCGGAGCCGCCGCGGCCGTTATAATTAACGCCGGTATAACCACCGCCGCAAAATAGCTTTTTAAATTACCAGATTTTAAATTCGGTATTGCGTTAAAAAAAAGGATTATACAGGGAAAAGCCGGTATCGTAATATAATTAATAAAATAACGGGTAATAAAAAAAAGAAATACATAAGCAGGTAAATAAATAAGCAGGTAGGTACAAAGGTAAAAAGGCAAATAAACGGATGAAGGAAAGGATAAAGGTGGTGGAAGGTAAACGGAAAAAAAGGTATTACTAAAAGGAAAAAAAGAAATAACCTTTTTAAATCCGAAAGAAACGGGGCGGTAAAAGCCCGGCGATAAAAAACGGTAAAAATGACTAATATAATCACGGTAATAAATATAATTATTTAAAATTAACGCGAATAATATAAACGAAAAAGTAATAAAAAAAATGAAAATAAAAAATAGCGCTATAAAATTATTATTATAATAAATATGTATTATAAAAAAACCAGCCCGTGGAATATTACGGGCAAAAAGATTAAGCGAACCAGGCGGATTAAAACCGGCCTGAATTAAATTATTAGTAAAAAGTAAAAATAACCCGGTAATATTAACGGAACGGGACCGGCTCCATATTTAAATAGGGATCGCTATTTAAAAACCACCCAATTAAAAATAACAAAATATAATAACCCTTCCTTTTTTTTTTAAAAAAAAACACCCATTTGGCCCGGGCCGAAGCCAAAATGAAACCATTGTTTAATAACCAAATTTTTTTTACGTTTTATTTTTTTAATACCCCCTCGATTATAAAAACGCTTTTATAACGAAACCTTTAAACGCAGCTATAAATTAATAATAAACGGACCCTGCTATTAATACGAAACGGGGGATGGACGGTAAATATAATTTTTCCGCCCAAGCCTTGAAACGATAATAACACGCCACCGCCGCAAAATTCGAGGATTTTTACATGTATCATAAAAAAAAGCATTAAGGTTTTTAAATAAATATAACAATAATATTAATAATAAGAATAATAAAATTAGTAAAGTTTAAAACCAAACGAAAAGAATAAAAATAAACGCGTAAACGCGATATTAATGGCATGGTATAAATAATAATATAAATATTATAAAATTTTATTTCGAAATTTACGGAATCGAAATAATTATAAACTATTAACGGCCCGTAAACCTTTTATAATTATTTTTAAAATCGATTCCCGTAAAAATAAAAATAAAAATTATAATTATAATAAAAAAAGCCTTTAATAAAATCCGCACCCGTACCTCGATTAAAATTTAACAAATGTTTTAAACCTAATTTAAAATAACCGTAAAATTATTTAAACGTTTTGTAACGGAAACGTTATCGTTATATTTTATAATAATATAATTAAATTTAAAAAAGGAATAATTGGGTAAAACAAAATTTAAAATATAAATAACGTTTAAAAAATATTATAATTATTATTATTTATATTACTGTTATATCTGTTTAAAAATTTTAATGCTTTTTTTATGATATATATAAAAACCTTTAAATTTCGTGGCGGTAACATGTCGCTACCGTTCCGGGGTTTGGGCGGAAAAACCATATTTGCCGTTCGTTTTCCGTTTTATATTAAATAACGGGGTTCGTTTATTATTAATTTGTAACTGCGTTTAAAAATTCCGTTATAAAAACTTTTTTATAATTAAAAAGGTATTATAAAAAAAACGTAAAAATCTTTTTATTATTAAGCAATAATTTCGGTTTAATTTCGGCCTGGGCTAAAAAGGTGTTTTTTTTTCGGAAAAAAGGGGGGGGGGTTATTATATTTTATTATTTTTAATTGCGTGGATTTTAAATAGCGGTTTTTATTTATTCGATATGGGGCCGATTCGGTTCCGTCGATATTTTTAAATTATTTCCGTTTTTTAATAATAATTTAATTTAAACCGGTTTAAATTCGTTTAATTTGCTTAATTTTTTTATTTGTAACGTTTCGCGGAATGGTTTTTGCATAACTCGTATTTATTATAATAACGGTTATATAACGTTATTTTTTATTTTCGCTTTTTTTATTACTTTTTCGTTTATATTATTTGTATTAATTTTAAATAATTATATTTATTATTATAATTATATCGGTTATATTTGCCCTTTTTATCGCCAGGGTTTTATCGCCCCGTTTTTTTCGGCTTTAAAAGGATCGTTTTTTTTTCGGCGATACTTTTTTTTTATTTCCCACCCTTTCCGTTTTTTTTTTCACCCGCTTATTTATCTTTTTACCTTTTTACTCGCCTGCCTGCCTATTTGCCCATTTGTTTATGCTTTTTTTTATTACCTGTTATTTTATTAATTACGTTACGATACCGGCTTTTTTTCGCGCGATTTTTTTTTTTTTTTTGCGCGATACCGAATTTAAAATTTGGCAATCCTAAAAAGCTATTTTACGGCGGTGGTTATAATAGCGCTAATTGTAACGGCCGCGGTAGCACCACCGTTAAATCCGTTAGGTTTGCTAACGATAATAATAACAGCGGCGGTAATAATAATAATAACGATAAGCAATTTTTTTATTTAATTTAAATATTATTTAATTGGCGCGTTTATAATGTAAATTCGTGCTTTTTTTATATTTTTCCACGTTTATTTATGATTTTTTTTCCTTTTATTTTTTAAATTTATTATTTTTATTATTTTACGAAATATTTTGTTACGGTTTTTTATTTTAACGATTGCATTTTTCATAAACGCTTTATATAAATTACCGCGTTTATTTCGTATTAATATTTTTTATTAACTATTATAATCCGGTTCGTGAAATTTACGTTATTTAAAATTTTATTAATTTTATTAAAGGTATAGGTGCCGTTTATGGTTATTTTTTAAAAAAAATAAATAAATATCGATTTATTATCATTTTTTTTTTATTATTTTCGCCGTTAACTTTCCATAAGCATTATTGGGTTAATTTATATAGGTTATGCCATTTTCCGTTTTACGTGTATTTAAATATATATATGTTTTATATATATAAATATAATCGGCCCGCTAACGCCATGTTTATAGCTTTTTAACCTTTCGTTAATTTTGGGTTCCAAATTATTATAATTATTCGGGCCCATTAAAATTATTTTCGGTTATTTTTTAAAATTATAAATAATTTAAAAATTGTTAATAAATAATAAACGGTAAAAGTTAAAATTAATTTTATTATATTTCTGGTATAAGATTAATTTTTTTTAATTAAGTGCAACTACGTTATTCTCGTTTATTGCGAAAATTGTTATTTTTATTTGCATTATACGTAATTTTATTATTTGGTTTAAAATTTGTTTCGGTTCCGGTTTTATTTTTAAAAAATGCTTGTTTTATTTTAGGTATTAAAGGTTATACCTTAATTAAATTACCTTTTAATAATATAATACCCCCAGCTTAAACCGTTATTAGTTAAACGTTTATTATTATTAAATAAATGCAAATTTTTATTCGTGCCAAATTTAAAAGATTGGCATTTAAATATGTTAAATATAAGCTTAAACCCATTTTTTATTTTCCTATTATTTCCGTTTTACTAACATTTTTATTTTAAAAATTTTTAAATTAAATTTAACCGGCTTTTTTAATAATATTGAAAATATATATATTAAAAGTTTTTACGAAAAATAAATAATAATAATTTAATAATAATAATAATAATGGGCGTTAGCGGCATTTTATTTTTATAATACTTTTATATTTTTTTTAAGGCATAACTTTTTTTATTTGGCATTTTGGTATTAAATTTAGGTATTTTTTTTCCCAAATTTGGACATTTTTTATTTTTAATTTAAAAAATTTACGTTTTCGGTTTAATAACGTTTTATTTTATTTTTTTTTATAAATGCGTTTTTATTTTTGCGTTGTTTTTTTTACAGTTTTAAATTTTACTAATTTATTTATTTTAAATAATATATGTAACGCTTTTTTAAATACGGTTCACTTAATATTTTATAATTTAAAATAATTCCGTACGGTATATACGCGTTTTATTTAAATTTTTTACCGGTACCGGTTTTATCATATGCATTTAAATAATACGTGTTTTATTTTCTTTTTCGCTTTCGCATTTATATTACGGTAATAGCGTGTTTAAAACGTTTTTATTATATAAAAAAACGTTTAGCCCCTTTTTTTCCGTTTTTATTTAAATAATTAATAAATTATATATTTTTAAAAATTTGTTATAATATTTAAATATTTTTTTTTTAAATAAATAAGGTTTTATTTGCGAAATATATAACCCGGTATCGATTTATTAATTATATTGTTTAAATTACGCGGGTAACTTTTAATTTTTATTTTTTAACTATATTTAAATTTTATATTTTTATATATGCGTATTTTAATTTTTATTTATTATTTTAACTAATTAACGTATTATATAATTTTAGTATAATATTGGGTAAATTTTATTTTTTTATTTATTTACGTTTGATTTTCCCGTTTTAAAAAATGGGGTTTTTTACGTTTTTTAAATTTTAAATAATAAAAATAATTCATTATTTTCTAAAAACTTTATTACTAAATTACGTTATTTTGGTAATATTTTATTTATTTTTATAATAACTATTTAATTATTTAAAGTTAAATTAAAAAAAAAACGTAAGTTTTTGTTTTTAAATATGCAAGTAAAATAATTTTATATGTTTTAATTACCCGTTTTAAACACGCGCGTTACTTTTTTATTACTTTTTTAATTATATTTCGGGGCCGCCTTAATGGTTTAATTAATAAATAAAATGCCGTTATGCCGTACGCCAAAATATTTTAGCATATAATAAAATATAATTATTTTACGCGGGCAAAGCTGTATTTTTATATAAACGTAACAAATTTAAAAATTGTTAATTATTTTTTTTTTATTTTTTTTAGCTTATTTAGCGTATTTTTAAAAATTAATATTATAATTAAACCATATTTTTAAAAATTTTATTAACGGTATAAATTAAACCTTTTACATTTTTAATACGCATTTATATTACGTTTCTTATTTTAATAAAATAAAATAATTTTATTTTTAATGCTATTTTTATTTTTATTACCCATTTTTAGCATATTTTTCACGCTTTTTTTAATATTCAGGTTATTTCCGCCATGGTTCCGGTTACTGTTAAAAGGTTAATATTATTAGTAGTATATCAGTTTATATTTATATTTTATTAATTGTTTTTTTAAATTTCCGTGCTAATCCCGTTTGGATTTTTTAATAATTATAATATTATAACCTTGCTCCGCGGTGTCCTGGTATTTTGCGTATGGTTAAATAGGTTTTTACAAAGTGTTTTTTAAGATTATTAGGGTTATGTGATATCCTGCATATGGTAAAATGGGTTAATTTATGGTGTCCTGTAACGCTTGGTTTTAAAATGGCCTAATTTTGGGATATTATTATGTGATAATTTGTGCGCGTTTAATCGTATTTATTTAAACCGAGCACCTTTATCGCATTTGCGATACTATTAAATATAATTCGCGTATAACCCTATTAATTATATTATTAATTATTTTAAAAGTTATTAAAATAGGGATATTATTTGCTATTAATATTTTAAGGAAAATTATTATTTATTTGTATGGATTGCGAACCGCGTTTTTAATATAACGGGATTTTTTTTATTAATTTCGCGTTTTTATTATAAATTATTTTATAAAGCATAAATTATACGTTCGTTTCCATATTGGCGTATATAACTGTTATATTTGTGCCGCTTTTATAATATTTTTTTGGTTTAATATATTCACGATTAAAATACCGGTGCCGTATTTGGTATTGTTATTTTTATATTAATTAATCTAGTTACGGATTAATTCGTTTTATGGCCCGTTATTTTTAATTTCGTTAAAGGTATTATTAAAATTTATTATTATTTTTTTTATCCGATTTGTTCCAATCGGAATTATTTTCGTTTTTTTTTTATAATTTAAAAGTGCCCCTATTTTACGATTCGTTATTACCTTTTAACGTTAACCAATTTCGGTTACCGTTTTTGGTTTGCACCGAAACTTTTTTTTCCGGGACCTTTTTATTTTTTTTCGCCTTTTTCGTTTTTTGCTTTATTTTTATTAGTAAAATGGTTTACGAAACCCAAAAAGGTTTTCGCCGATATTTTTATAATTGCCAAAATATTTATAAATTTACGTTTATAATAAAATTTATTATTAATTTTAAGCGTTGTATTACGGGGTTTTTTATAAATGGATTTAATAATTTTATTTATATTAAAATGCGTATTAATAATTATAATAATGGGTTTTTTTTTAATTTAACACCGAATTTTACCAAAATATTAACCGTGGTTTAAATATAAATATAATGATTTATTACGGATTTAAATTTAATATATTCGTATATATGTCCCGGTTTCGTAATATACGTATTATTATTTATTAATTATTTATTAATGCTATTTTTAATTTTTAAATTATAAATAAAATTTAAAACGATATTATTAATATTAATTTGGGTTTGGATAATAAAAATAAATTTGGCGATATTTTAATTTAACCGTTTAAAAAATACCCGGTATTATACGCTATTTTAATAATTTTAAAAATATTTTTTCGTTTATCGACACGCGGTTTTATTTTTTTCGGGCAATTAATTTTAAGTAATATTTATATATGTTATTAAATTAAGTTTAGCATTTTAATATTCGGGGATTTTTTTAATTTCGTTTTACTATTATTTAAATTTTTTTACCGTAAAAAATAAAACATTTAAAAATGGATTATAATAATTTTTATATTTGCATTTTTATTTATTTTTTTATTAAAATGTATATTAATATATATTTTTTTTATTTTATTTTATATTTCCAATTTTTTATATAAGCGGGAATATGGGCTATTGGTTTTGGTTTTTAATATAAATTTTATTATAATTATAAATAAAACGAAAATTATTAAAATAACGCCGTTTACGTTTTAACCGAGACAATTTATACGTTTTTTTTTAATCTTTTTATTTTGGAAATCCGGAACATTTTTTTTATTATATATTAGTTTTAAATTAAAGAAATTTAGTTATAAAAATTATTATTTTCTTTTTTTATTTATATTATAAAAATTTTTCATTTTTCCACCCGTAAATCCGGTGTGTTTTGCTTTTTACTTTTTATAAAAAAAGGTTTTATTACGTGCATAAATATATAATTTCCGTTTAATTAATTAACGTTTATTTTATTACATTTATATAAATTTTTATTTATTAAATAAATATAAAATAATTTTAATTTTCGAAATGTACCTTTTTTAAATATTTATTCGTTACCGAAAAATTATTTTAGCATTTTAGCATTTATTTATAATATTTAAATATATTTTTATCGTTTAAAAGCATGTTATTAATAATTATATTTTTTTTAATATTATTAAAAAAGGAGGCATTTTAATAACGGTTTATATAATTATATAAGCCTAAATTTTTGGTTTATATTATTGTAAAAGGTTTTATTGCGCCGTATAAATATAATAATTTTAATTATTTTATCGATAAAAAATAAAATTAGCCCTCGTATTGGCGAGGCCGCGAAAGGCTTTTTAAAAGCCTTTTTAGGGTGGGGGGTTTAAACGTAGGCCGTATTCCAGCAAAATACCACAAAAAATAAGCAAAAATTAAGTTTTTACCCTTTAAAAGGTCCCGTAGTAAGGAACGACCGGAGGGGGGGGAAGGTTATAACGTTTTACTTTATTTTTTATAAAGGTTTTTTTACATCCATTTTATAATTTTTATAAAAAAGTCCTATATTTCGTCCAATTTAAAATTAACGTATTTTGGAACGGGTATTTAAAAAGTATTATCGGCGTAAATTTTAACGTTATTATAATAAAAAATTAAATTTTGTAATTAAATGGTTTTAAAAAAGGCAAAAAATGTTTTGCGATCCGTTATTTTCACGGTTTATAATTAAAAATTTGCTTTAATTTTTTTCCAAAAGTTTTTAGGTTTAATTATTATCCTTCCGATATAATAAAATTTCCTTTTTTGCTTATAAAAATATTTTTATGTTACAAATTGGTTTTTTATCCGATTAATATTCGGATAAAACTTTTTGATATTAAAATATCGAGGGTTTTTAATATTACGTTTACGCGATTAATTTTTAATAATGTGGAAATATTTAATGCTATTTTAAAAAATTTTAAACGGTATAATATTTGTTAAATTCGAATTTTTCAACCCCGGTGATAAATTCGTCGTTAAGGAGTATTTCGGGCAAATAAAAAAATTAATTTGGCTGCTAATCAGAAAGGTATATTAGCGGCGGTTACGGGGTCGACGATATTAAGATTATTTAATTATTAATTTATAAATAATGTTGGTTTTTTTTCTTATATAAAAACGAGGGTTTCTATCGGTAGGGAAAATAATGGGACGAAAAATGCTGGCATGATTTATACGTCGTGTTAATTTTTAAAATTATTTATGAAAAGGTTAAATAAGGGAAAAAAATAAAAATAAAGGGGAGATAATATCCTTTAAAATTAGAAAGTGGTGAAATTTATTGCTGCCTGCTTTGCTGTTTAAAATACCAAAAAAAATAATCGTGGGTGTCCTATCCTTTTTATACTTTTTTTTCGCGGACACCAGGGCTAATTTAATATTACATTTTTTTTTATTATATAAATTTTTTTTTTATATTTTAATATAAAATTTTTATTCCCATTTAAAATGGTATTATTATGCTTTAAAAATTATAAAGCTTTATTAAATTAATAACGGTTCGGAAAAAAATAAGGATCCTTTTTAAGTTTAGGCCCGGGTTTAAATTTCCTTTTCGGTTATTTTTAATAAATTAAACAAAAAAACGCACGTTTAAATGCAAATATATTTGTTACGTTTTTTTATTTAATTTCGGGCTAACCCTTTAATATGGGCGAAAGCGATTTAAATTTGTTATTATTTTTTTTTATAATTTTTTACCCTTCTTTTAATTATTATAATAAGGGTTTTTAATTATATATTTCCTTTTTATTTTTAATTTAAATTTAAATTTAATTTATTTCCGTTTATAATTTTATTTAAACCCATGCCGTTTTCACGATTTCGCAAATTCGGGCAAATACCGGGTGCCTTTTATTACAATTTGCGCATTTAAGGTTTTTATTTTATATATAAAATTTACTTTATATATTTTTTATAGCGTATTTTGGCGTATGTTACAACCAGGCCTCTGCTTCTAAGGGTTAGGCATTTAAGAGCGGTATTAAGCAGTAATTAGGGTGTAAAATCGCTTTGCGCGTGATTTAGGGGTCTGGTAAAACAATAATCTGTATTATTTGCTTAAAAGGGTATCTTGGAGCTAACTTAGGTTAATTAATACCGAAGCCTCAACTAAAAACTATTTAATACAAAAGCGACCTCCTTTTTTATACCCGTGTTATTTTCTCCTTTTAGCCGTGCTTTATTTGCTATATCTGCTATATCGGATAACAAATATCTCAAATATATCACGGCGCGTTAAGTTTGTTATATCTGCTATATCGCATAACAGATATATCGAATATATCACCCGTGTTTAAGTAAATGCTTAATTACGTGATTTTCTTTTAGCCTAGCTTTAAATCTCGTGACCTTTAATCATTACGACTGCGATGTAAGGCGTACTGTTAAGGGGTAGTCCTAACCCTTTTGTCCCTGGCCAGCTGTAATCGTAACAGCGTAATACGGGTATCGGCCCCGTTTTACAAAGTTTTTACTAATGCTTTTATTTGTAACAATAATAATATTATGCGATTTTAACGTTCAAAAAATATAATTCGTAAAAAACAGTTTAATTTATAAAATAAGGTTTATTTTGCATATTATATTTATTTTTATAAATATTTTTATTTGTGCTAATACCGTGGCATATTTTTTTAAATATTTATACGGGCCATATATAAATTAAATTAATATTTGCATTAAAGTTTTTTATATTAAAAGCTTTTTTTTTAATTTATTAATATTTTTTAAAATTATTATTTATTTTATACCTTTTATTATAATATTATAAATCCGTTTTTAAAATGCTATTTATATTTCGAACATTATTTTTACCTAATTATTTTTTTTAAAATTTAATTATATTACTATAAAATATAATAATAATGTTTTTATTAAAAAGGCGTTTAAAAATTTTTATATTTTAAATTGGGTTCGAAATATTTATTAAATTTTAATTAAAATATGGGTGCGAATTTTATTAAGGGTTTTTTTTATTATTATTATAATTTTTTTTTTATTTTTACGGAAATAAATTTCGGGGATAATTATAAGGGGTTTACGGATTATTAATGGTTTATAATCGTTCCGATTCCGTAAATTTCGCGGTGCGGCGCATTTTTTATTAAAGCTATAGCATATATTTTTTTATTATCGATAAAAATGTTTTTAATTTCGTTAATATTTTTTTTAACATTTTATAATATTTATATTATTATTTATATTACACCGTTAATATTATATTTATGCATTTATTTTTATTTTTTTTTATTTAGTTTTAAATTTTACCAATTTTATTATAAATTATAAAATTTTTAATAATTTTTCGTTATTTATAAAAATTTTAATTTATTTATAATTGTTTTTTTTTAATTAAAAATTTTCGTTTATCGGATTTATATCGGTATTAACTTTTTTTTACGCGTTTTAAAACGCGTTAAAAGGATTTGTTATTTTGGTATATCGGTTAACCGCGAATTTAAAGTTAATCGTTATTAATTTTAACCCCGCGTTTTCGGCGCGGGTAAAATACGGCATCGGTTTTGGGTTAAATTAAGGGCGGCGATTTTAATTTTTATGTTAAATTTGTACTATTTTAAAGGGTTATCCGGCTATACGTATTTTTTAGGTTTGCGGCAGTTATTAATTAATTTAAAAAAGTTTTTAATATAACAAATTTTAATGTAAATATTAATTTAATTTACGTGTAATTTGCATAAATATTTAAAAAAAATACGTTACGGTATTAGCATAAATAAAATAATTATAAAAATAAATATAATATATAAAATAAATTTCCTTTTATAAATCAATTTAAACCGCCACAAGCCTGGAAAACACGCGCAGCCGGATAACCCTTCAAAATAATCCAAATTTAAAACCAAAATCGAAATCGCCGCCCCCAAATTGGCCCAATACCGATACCGTACCTCGACCGCGCCGGAGGCGCGGGGCCAAAACTAATAACGATCAACTCTGGATTCGCGGCTAACCGGCACGCTAAAATAATAACCCCCCCCCCCCCCCCCCCAACGCGTTTTAAAACGCGCAAAAAAAAAACCAATACCGATATAAGCCCGGCAAACGATAATTTTTCATCCGAAAAAAAAAACCCTTAATAAAATCCGCACCCGCACCCCGATTAAAATTTAATAAACGTTTTAAACCCAATTTAAAATAACCGTAAAAATTTTTAAACGCTTTTCAAATAAAAATATTATCGTTACGTTTTATAATAACGTAACCAAATTTAAAAAAAAAATAATTGGGTAAAAGTAATATTTAAATATAAATAACGCTTCGGGAATAAATTTATAATATTATAATAAAAAGTATAAAATAAATAATAATCCTAAAAAATATTAACCAATTTAAAAAAGCTTTTAATACGGAAAGCATTAACGCAAATATTAATTTAATCCACGTATAACCCGTACAAATATTTAAAAAATACGTTATAATATTAGCATAAATAAAAATAATTATAAAAACGAATATAATATGCGAAATAAGCCTTATTTTATAAATTATATTTTCCAAACGCTAAAATTGCGTAATATTAAATTAGCCCTGGTGTCCGCGGAAGAAAAATATAAAAAGGACAGGACACCCTTGATGATTTTCTTTTATAGTGTCCCAAACAGCAGCGCAGGCAGTAATGGATTTCATCATTTCCCAATTTTGGGGGATATCCTTTTCCCCTCACCTTCTTTTTTCCCAATTATCCAACCTTTTCGTTAATAAAAATTAACACGACGCACAAATCGTGCCAGCATTTTTTATTTTATTATTTTTTTCACTAATAAAGACCCCCGTTTTTATATAAAAAAAAACCAATATTATTTATAAATTAATAATTAAACGATTTTAATATTATTAATTTCGCAGCCGCCGCTAATATTTTTTTCCGATTAATAATAAAATTAATTTTTTTTATTTATCCGAAATACTTACTTACCGACGACGAATTTATCACCGGGGTAAAAAAATTCAAATTTAACAAATATTACGCCGTTTAAAAAAATTATAAAAACGGTACTAAATATTTCCATATTATTAAAACTTAATTTATAAACGTAATATTAAAAGCTTAAAACATTTTAATATTGGAAAATTTTATCCGAATATCGGTCGGATAAAAAACCAATTTGCGGCGTAAAAATATTTTTATAAATAAAAAAAAAATCTCGTTATATCGGCAAAATAATAACCAAATTTAAAAGTTTCCGGAAAAAAATTAAAATAAATTTCTGGTTTTAAACGATAAAAATAATAAATCGTAAAATATTTTTTATTTTATTTAAAACAATCCAATTATAAAATTTAATTTTTTATTATAATAGCGTTAAAATTTACGCCGATAATATTTTCCGGATATTAATCCCAGAATATATTAGTTTTAAATTGGACGAAATATGAAACTTTTTTATGGAAATTATAAAATAAATGTAAAAAAACCTTTATAAAAAATAAAATATAACGTTATAACCCCCTTTTTCCGCTCGTTCCTTGTTACGGGACCCTCCAAAAGATAAGCACCTAATTTTTGCTTATTTTTTATGGTGTTTTATTAAAATACGGTTTATGCTTAAACCTTTCATTTTAAAAGGGCCCCCCGAAAGGTTTTTTCGCGGGTTTTGCCAATATAAGGGCTAATTTTATCTTTTATAGATAAATCGATCAAAATTATTATATTTATACGGTGCGATAAAGCTGTTTAAAATAATATAGGTAAAAAGTTTAAATTTACATAATTATATAAACGATTATTAAAACGCCTCCTTTTTTAATAATATTAAAAAATATTTAATTATTAATAACGTGCTTTTAAACGATAAAAATATATTTAAATATTACAAATAAATGCTGAAATGCCAAAATAATTTTTTAATAATAAATAAATATTTAAAAAAGATACATTTCGAAAATTAAAAATTGCTTTATATTTATTTAGCAAACGAAAATTTACGTGGGTATAATAAAATAAACGCTAATTAATTAAATAAAAATTGTATATTTATACACGTAATAAAGCCTTTTTTTATGGAAAATAAAAGGCAAAACACACCGGATTTACGGATAAAAAAATTGGAAACTTTCGTAACACAAATAAAAAAAAAACAATAATTTCCTATAATTAAAACTTTTTGGCTTAACGCTAATATATAATAAAAAAAATATCCCGGATTTTTAAAACAAAAAGTTTAATAAAAAATCGTATAAATTGTTTCGGCTAAAATGCATACGGCGCTATTTTAATAATTTCCGTTTCATTTATAATTATAACAAAATTTATATTAAAAACCAAAACTAATAGTTTATATTCCCGTTTGTGCGAAAAAATAAAAATATAAAATAAAATAAAAAAATACACATTAATATAAACTTTAATAAAAATGCGAATAAAAATGCGAATATAAAAATTATCGTAACCCATTTTTAAATATTTCATTTTTTAAACTAAAAAAACCCAAATAATAATAAAACAAAATTAAAAAACCCCCCGAATATTAAAATGCTAAACTTAATTTAATAATACATATAAATATTATTTAAAATTAATTATTTGAAAAAAATAGGACCGCGTATTAATAAATAAAAAAATATTCCCAAAATTATTAAAATAACGCATAATACCGGGTGTTTTTTTTAAACAGCTCAATCGAAATATCGCCAAATTCATTTTTATTATTAATAATTAAAATAATATTAATAATATTGTTTTAAATTTTATTTATAATCCAAAAATTAAAAATAATATTAATAAATAATTGATAAATATAATACGCATATTGCAAAACCGGGAAATATATATGGATATATTAAATTTAAATCCGCGATAGGTTATTATATTTATATCAGAACCACGATTAATATTTCGGTAAAACTCGGTATTAAATAAAAAAAACCCATTATTATGGTTATTAATACGCATTTTAATATAAATAAAATTATTAAATTTATTTATAAAAACCCCGTAATATAACGTTTATAATTAATAATAAAATTTATTATAAACGTAAATTTATAAATATTTCGGCGATTATAAAAATATTAATAATAACTTTTTTGGGTTCCGTAAACCATTTTATTAATAAAAACGGGGCAAAAAGCGAAAACGACGAAAAAAATGAAAAAGTGCTAAAAAAAAAGGTTTAAATGCGCACCAAAACCGGCGGCCGAAATCGTTTAATTTTAAAAAAAATGGCGAATTGTAAAATAAAAGCACCTTTAAATTATAAAAAGGAGGTCGAAAATAATTCCGATTAAAATAAATCGGACAAAAAGAATAATAATAAATTTTAATAATATTTTCGACGAAATTAAAAACGGCGGGTTATGAAATAAATTGGTTCGTAACTGGATTGATTAGCGTAAAAACGATAATACCGAATATGGCGCCTATATTTCGATCGTGGATATATCGAGCTAAAAAATATGCCTCGAAAACGGTATAAATATAATAATTATATACGCCAGCGTGGAAACGGACGTACGGTTTGTGCTTCGCAAAATAATCCAGAATAAAAACGCGAAATTAATAAAAAAAATCCCGTCGGACGAAAAACGCGATTCGCGGTTTATATAAATAAATAATAATTTTGTTTAAAATATTAAAACCAAATAATGTCCCTAATTTAGCAATTTTAAAATAATTAATGATATGGTCGATAAGGTTATGCGCAAATCACATTTAATAATGTCACATTTGCGATAAAAGTGCACGGTTTAAACAAATGCGATTAGACGCGCACAAATTATTATATAATAATATCCCAGAATCAGGCCATTCCAAAATCGAGCATTATAAAACACCATAAGCCCCACATACGAGACACCATATAACCTTAATAATCCCGAAAAACACCTTATAAAAACCCACTCCACCATATGCAAAATACCAGGACACCGCGCACCAGGGCTATAATATTATAATTATTATAAATAAAAGCATCGGTAAAAGTTTTGTAAAAAAAATAAACCGGTACCTGTATTACGCCGGAACACGTTATAAAAAAGGGGAAAAAGCATACAAAATAAACTTTATATATAAAATTAAAAACCCCAAATGCGTAAATTGCAATAAAAAACACCCAATATTCGCCCGTATTTACAAAATCGCAAAAATAGCACGGGTTTAAATAAAAAAACTTATATTAATAAACCGAAAAAATTCCAAATAAAAAATAACACCCCCGGTAAAACCATAAACCCTATTATTATATTAAGCGGAAATATAAACGGAAATAAACCAAAATTAAGCCCAATTAAAAAATAAAAAAATAACCGCATAATTAAAAACCCCCACTATAATAATTAAAAAAAAGGGTAAAAAAACCATAAAAAAACGGTAACAAATTTAAATCGCTTTCGCCTATACCCAAAAACCGACCCGAAACCAGATAAAAAAACGTAACAAATATATTCGCATTTAAACGTGCGTCCCCCTTATCCAATCTATTAATAATAACCGAAAAAAAAATTAAACCCGGGTTTAAACCCAAAAAGGACCCTTATTTTTTTCCGAACCGCTATCGACCCAATAAAACTCCGTAACTTTTACAATATAATAATGCCCCTTTAAATAAGAATAAAAATTTTATATTAAAATATAAAAAAAAAATATACCCTTATACAGCAAAAAAAAGTATAATATTATAACCATTTAAAAACCCGAACGGAACCGGCACGAAAACCCAAAACGACTAGCAAAATGCAAATATAAACTGGTATATTACCAAATAAACGCATATTTTAACGCTACCATTTATATATACAAACGCATAAATTTAATAATTTAAAAAAACCATTACGAATAGAATTAAATAATAATTATGTTACAAATAATAATTAAAAATATAAATATATGCTTAATATACTTATTAAATTTTAAAATATTAGAAAAATAACAATCCCCTTTTTTTAAAATTAAAACGCATATATTTCGAAACCATACGGTACTTATAAAGGATTTTAACCTTATTACCCGATATAAAATATATATAATAAAATAAACGCACGCGCGAATATATTATTAAAATTAACGAAACGATAATAATTTAAATTAACCACGTTTTATAACGTAACCACGCGTAAAAAAAATAAAAAAAACCAGCATTATTAATCACGTATAGGCTTTAAAAACATTTAATGTAAAATTTTTTAGCAAAAATTACGGAACAAAAAACTCGAATTATCACCCGCAAATTATCCGGGTTAATACCGGTAAAAAGCCATTCCAAATTAAAATAACCAAAAAATAAACCTGAAAAAGCATTTGCATAAATATTATTATTAAAAACCGGAAAAACAAACGTTTAACGGAAAAATATATTAAAATAAACGATATAACAATTATAAATAATATAAATAAACAAATAAACGTTTTAATAAAATAATTTACCCGTATCGCAAATAAATTTAAAAAAAACGCAAACCTAATTTTAAAATTAAACCCGCATTATATTAAAATAAAAAATTAACCAAATTATTTAAAAAAACGAAACGGTATTAATACGTTTATATAAAAACCAAATTTTAAATAAATTATAAAATGTTAAAAACGGCTAATAAAAAATTTATTAAAATAAAAAAAAAGTTTAACACTTATTAAAAAATTTATTAAAAAAATATTAATTAACCCCGAAATAATATTAATATATTAAAATATTAAACGCTGGGTAAAACTCCGGAACCACCGGTAAAAAAATCCTATTAGGTTACCGGATTTAAATTAACCTAAAAACGCAAAACCAGCACGCACCCACTAAAAAAAAGCAGCAATTCTGGCCTAAAAATTTTTCCCCAATTTATAAATAAATTTTTCGAATATAAAAAATACCAATTTTAAAAATAAAACGTTCCCGAACCCTTTCGAAATAAACCTTTTGCTTAATAAAAATAAAGCATAAATTAAATAAGCGTTACAAAAAACCAGAAATTAAAAAGCCCCGGGAGCGGATAACCTCCCAAATAAATTGCTAAAAGTTTACGGGAAATTTTATTAACAAATAATTGTAAAAATAGCTAACGCTAACTTTAAATTTAAACATTTCCCAAAATAATTCCAAAACGTATCTATTATAATATTACCCAAACCCGAAAAAAGTACAAACGATAAAAAAATAATAAAAAATAAAAACTTATCGTATTACTATTATTTATAATAAAAATTATAAAAATAATAATAAAAATAAAAATCGTAAATGAAGCGAATAAAAAGGGATTTTTCCCAAGCGAATGAATGGGTAACAAAAAATATAAAAATATAAAATTCGCTATTAAACAGGTAATTAAATGCGTTATTACAGCTTTAAATTACAGCGCTATAACCTTATTATTATAACTGGATCTTTTAAATAGGTTTAATAACGTTAACCATATAAAATTGCTAAATATATTTCGAAAAATAGGTTTTTTTTAAAATTTATTAAATAAATTAAAAATTAATTTAAAAAAAAACAGCCCGCTTCCGTTTTAATAAAAACATATCCCACTCGATCCTGATACCGACCAAAATACCGCAAAATTTATTATTATCGCCCATTTTATTTATTTTTTATATTATATTATTTTATAATTAGTTATAAAAAATCCTAAAAATAATAATTATTAATTTCGCTAATAATATTAACTTTTTAATAATAACCGGAATTATAATAAAAATATCCCGAATATTGGAAAAAAAGTAAAAAATATACCAAAAATAAACAATAAAAACAAAAATAATATTTAATACGTTAAAAATAAAACTAATTTATTTTATTAAAAAAACAAACGCAATATAAATACGTACCGGAAACGTAAAAATTTAACTTCTAACGTTAATAAAATTTTTAAAAATATGGCTTAATTATAAGCTTAATTTTTAAAAACACGCTAAATAAGCTAAAAGTAAATAAAAAAATAATTATTAATAATTACCAAATTCGTAGCGTTTGCGTAAAAATGCAATTTCGCCCGCGTAAAATAATTATATTTTATTATATATTAATATATTTTAACGTACGGCGCAGTAATATTTTATTTATTAACCGAATTATAAAAACGGTTTTAAAACGTAATTAAAAAATTAGCGAAAAAATAACGCGCATATTTAAAACGAGTAACCGAAATATATAAAATTATTTTATTTACGCATTTAAAAATAAAAATTTATATCCTTTTATTTAATTTATTTTTAAATAATTAAATAATTATTATAAAAAATAGATAAAATATCACCGGAATAACGCAATTTATTAATATAATTTTCGGTAAAATAACGAATTATTTTTATGGTTTAAAATTTAAAAAACGTAAAAAAAACCCATTTTTAAAACGAGAAAACCAAACGTAAATAAAAAAAAAATAAAATTAATCCGATACCGCACCGGAACCGCGCAAAACACTAATTAATTAAAATAATAAAAAAAAATTAAAATACGCACATATAAAAATATGGAACCCGAATATGGTTAAGAAATACAAATTAAAAATTACCCGCGTAATTTAAACAATATAATTAATAAATTAATATTAAACCGCGTGCCCCGCGAATAAAATTTTATTTACCGAAAAAATGCTTAAATATTATAACGGTTTTTAAAGATATATAATTTATTAAACATTTAAATAAAAACGGAAAAAATAAAGCTAAACGCTTTTTTATATAATAAAAACGTTCCAAATACGCTATCGCCGTGATATAAATACGGAAATGGAAAAAAAATAGCAAAACACGTATTATTTAAATGCACGTAATAAAACCGGCAACGGTAAAAAATTTAAATAAAACGCGCATATACCGTACGAAATTATTTTAAAATATAAAACACCGAATAAACCGTATTTAAAAAAACGTTAAATATATTATTTAAAACAAAATAAATTAATAAATTTTAAACCCGTAAAAAAATAACGTAAAAATAAGGATAAGCGCAAAAAAAAGGAAATAAAGCGCCATTAAACCAAAAACGCAAACCCCCCGAATTAAAAATAAAAAAACACCCAAATTCGGGAAAAAAATAACTAAACCTAATATTAAAACGCTAAATTAAAAAAACCACACCCCGAAAAAAGTATAAAAGCACCGCAAAAATAAAATGCCGTTAATATTTATTATTATTACCGTTAAAACCATTATTATCCATTTTCCGTAAAAATTTTTAATATATATTTTTCCGATATTATTAAAAAAACCGGTTAAATTAAAACTCGATTAAATTCGTTCGAAAAAAACTTTATAATTGAAACGTTAACGAAACGCAAATAATAAAAAAATAAAAAAATGGCACTAATTTTATATTTAACATATTTAAATGCTAATTTTTTAAATTAGGCATACATAAAAATTTGCATTTATTTAATAATAATAAATGCTTAATTAATAACGGTTTAAATTAGGGGTATTATATTATTAAAATGTAACCTAATTAAAATAAAACCCCTAATACCCAAAATTAAAAAAAAGGATTCCCAAAAAAAAAACCAAATAAAATAAAACCGAAATTAAAATAAATCCTAAACCAAATAATAAAATCACGCATAATACGAATAAAAACGGTAATTTGCGCGATTAAATAAAAATAACGCATTTATATTTAATTAAAAAAAACCGATCCCATACCGGGAATATAATAAAACTAATTTTAATTTTCGTTTTTTGCTATTTACTAACGGTTTTTAAATCGTTTATTATTTTGGAAAATAACTAAAAATAATACTAATAAGCCCGAATAACCGTGGTAACCTGGGATTTAAACTAATAAACGGCTAAAAAATCATAAACGCGGCGTTAATAAGCTAACCATATCGATATATATAAAAAACATATATATTTAAATACACGTAAAACGGGAAATAATATAACTTATATAAATTAACCTAATAATGCTTATAAAAAATTAACGGCAAAAATAACGAAAAAAACGGTAATAAATTAATACCCATTTTTTTTATAAAAATAACCATAAATGGCACTAATATCCTTAATAAAATTAGTAAAACGTTAAAAGCAAATAATGTAAATTTTATAACCCGGATTATTATAATTAATAAAAAATACCAATACGGAATAAACGCGGTAATTTATATAAAACGTTTATAAAAAATGCAATTATTAAAATAAAAAATCGCAATAAAATATTCCATAAAATAATAAAAACGATAAGTTTGAAAAATAAAACAATAAAAATTAATAAATAAATGTAAAAAAAATACGAAAAAAATACAAATTTACGCCGTAAATGCGCCAATTAAGCAATATTTAAATTAAATAAAAAAATTACTTATCGTTATTATTATTACCACCGCCGCCGTTACTATCACCATTATAAATACGTGTTATATAAAAACCATCCCGCGGAATTTTACGGATAAAAAAACCAGGCAAACCAATAAACCAAAACCGGCCTGGATTAAATCACCACAAAAAAACGAAAATAACCTAAAAGTATTAATAAAACCGGACCAGCCCCATATCGGTTTAAAACCCACCCAATTGGAAATAATATAATATAATAACCCCCCTTTTTTTAAAAAAAAAACACCCATTTAATCCGGGCCGGAACCAAAACGGAACTATTATTTAATAATAAAAATCTTTTTTACGTATTTTTCCTTTAATACCCCTTTTAATTATAAAAACGCTCCTATAACGGAATTTTTAAACGCAACCGTAAATTAACAACAAACGGACCGCGCTGTTTAACACAAAACGGGGGACGAACGGCAAATATGGTTTTTCCGCCCAGGCCCCGGAACGGTAACGATACGCTATCGCCACAAAATTCGAGGATTTTTATATGTACCACAAAAAAAGCATTAAAATTTGAAATAAATATAGCAGTAATATAAATAATAATAATAAAAGATTTAAATTATTACCCGTAAATTATTCGAATTAATACCGGCGAAAAACTATTATAAATAAAAATAACCGAAAAATAAATTTAAAAAAGCATTTATATAAATATTATTACTAAAAACCGGATAAATAAACGTTTAATAAAAAAATATATTAAAATAAATAATATAATAGTTATATAAAATATAAATAAATAATTAAACGTTTTAATAAAATATTTTGTTCGTATCGCGAATAAATTCGTAAAAAAACGCAAATTTAATTTTAAAATTAAACCCGTATTATATTAAAATAAAAATGAATTAAATTATTTAGAAAAACAAAACGATATTAATACGTTTATATAAAAACCAAATTTTAAATAAATTATAACGTTTTAAAAACGGCCAATAAAAATTTTTTAAAATAAAAAAAACATTTAATATTTATTAAAAAAACTTAATAAAAATATTAATTAATTCCGAAATAATATTAATATTTTAAAATATTAAATATTAGGTAAAACTTTAAAATTATTAGCAAAAGTTTTTTATAAAATTACCGGATTTAAATTAATTCGGAAATATAAAACCGATACGTATTTATTTAGAAAAAAACGTAATAATTTTAATTTAAAAAATTTTCCCAGTTTCTAAATAAATATTTCGGATATAAAAAATATTAATTTTAAAAATAAAATGTTCCCGAAGCCTTTTAAAATAAGCCTTTTATTTAATAAAAATATAATATAAATCAAATAAATATAATAAAAAATTAAAAATTAAAAAGCCTTAAAAGCGGATAATTTTTAAATAAATTATTAAAAATATATGGGAAATTTTACTAATAAATAATTGCGAAAATAATTAATACTAGCATTAAATTCGGACATTTTTTTAAACCGATTTTAAAATGCATTTATCGTAATATTAAATTAGCCCTGGTGTTTGTGAAAAAAAAAGTATAAAAAAACAGGACATTTACGATTATTTTTTTTAATGTCCCAGGCAGTAAAACAGGCAGCAATAAATTTTTTTTTTTTTAATTTTGGAGGATATTATTCCCTTTTCGTTTTTTTTTCCCTTTCATTTAAAATTTTCGTAAATGATTTTAAAAATTAATACGACGTATAAATCGTGCCAATATTTTTTGTTTTATTATTTTTTTAACAATGGAAATTTTTATATCCCTGCATAAAAAAGGATTAATATTATTTGTAAATTAATAATTAAACGATTTTAATATCGTTAATTTTGCAACCGCCGTTACCATTTTTTTTTAATAGCTAAATTAATTTTTTTTTTTATTTAAAATGCTTTTTTACCAATACCGAATTTGTTATCGGGTTAAAAAAATTAAATTTAATAAATATTACGCCGTTTAACAAAATTATAAAAACGGTTTTAAATATTTCCACGTTGTTAAAAATTGGGTTTATAAGCATAATATTAAAAATGCAAAACATTTCGATATCGGAAAATTTTATTCGAATATCGTTTGGAAATAAAACAAATTGTGGCGTAAAAATACCTTTATAAATAAAAATAATAATTTTATTACGTCGGTGGGATAATAACGAAATTTAAAAGCTTTTATAAAAAAATTAAAGTAAATTTTTGGTTTTAAATTATGAAAATAACAAATTAAAAAGCATTTTTCGCTTTAATTAAAGCCATTTAGCTATAAAATTTAATTTTTTTATTATAGTAGCGTTAAATTTTACCCTAATGACACTTTTTAAAATTTTATTTTAAAATATATTAGTTTTGAATTAAACGAAATGTGGGATTTTTTTATAAAAATTATAAAATGGATATAGGATAATTTTTATAAAAAATAAAATAAGCGATATTGTTTTACATTTTCCGTTTGCTCGTTTCGGGGGGGGAATCCCCGTAAACGGGAAACTTTTACCTTTTTTTTCGCTCGCGTTTCGGGGCGTTAAAAGCAAAAAAAAGATTTCGGCTTTCCGGGGGTGTCACGATTTATTTTTTTATCCCCCACGTGATTAATAATAATAATAATAATAATAAATCGATTAAATTATTATGTTTATATAACGCGATAAAATTATTTAAAAGAATATAAATTAAAAGTTTAAACTTATATAATTATATAAGCGGTTATTAAAACGCTTTTTTTTAAATAATATTAAAAAGTATTTAATTATTAATGATACGCTTTTAAACGATAAAAATATGTTTAAATATTATAAGCAAATGCTAGGGTGCTAAAATAATTTTTCGATAACGAATAAGTATTTAAAAAAGTATATTTTAAAAATTGGGGATTATTTTGCATTTATTTAATTAATAAAAATTCATACGGGTATAATAGGGTAAACGCTAATTGGTTAAATGGAAATTATATATTTATGCACGTGATAAGGTTTTTATTTATAAAAGCGAAAAGTAAAGCATACTGGATGTATAAATAAAAAAATTAAAAGCTTTAATAATATAAAAAAAACGCTAATTTTTAATAATTAATTTTATTATTAATATAATGTAAAATTAATTTTTATAACAGGTAAAAACGCTTTTTAAATTTTAAAATAATAATAAACGTTTTAAATGCAGAAAAATTAAACCGAAACGTTAATTTTCCAAATGCCGTAATAAATGCTTTAATTTTAAATTAACGAAAATTTATATCCACCTTTATAAAAGTTTTAAATAAAAGAGTAAAATATAAATGTTATTTTATAATAAAAAACGGTATATAAAAAAAATATAAAATAAATATTGCATCGGATTTTATTATTTTCGTAATAGCATAAATTATTTATATTTATATTATAATA
Source organism: Magnaporthiopsis poae ATCC 64411 (assembly GCA_000193285.1). Taxonomy (NCBI): domain Eukaryota; kingdom Fungi; phylum Ascomycota; class Sordariomycetes; order Magnaporthales; family Magnaporthaceae; genus Magnaporthiopsis; species Magnaporthiopsis poae. The sequence continues at coordinate 371,411 of GL876968.1, forward strand.
TTTAGTTTTGTGAAATATTAAAACCCATAAATTAATCGGCCGAAATTGCAGTATATTGCGCATCGTGAAATGTTGGATTTAATTTAATGAAACACGCTAATAATATTTATTATTAATAGCGCGGAAAAAATAAAATTAAATGTTCGAAAAAAAAATCCCTAATATTATTAATCCAAAATAAAAAATAAAAATTATGTTTTAAAGCATTAAACCTTTTATTTATTAGCTTTTTAATAAAGAAATTATTTTAATATTAATATCGGTATTAAATATACTTTAATAATTTTTAATTTTTTAAGAAAAATGTATATAATGATATGTATATTACAGAAGCGTAATATATATATTTTTATTTAAACTTTTCTAATTCGAAAAATTATTATAAAAATGTTTCGATTAAAATCACGGTAAAAATTTAATGGCAAAAAAAATTATACTTAAATAACCTTGTATAAATTTAAATTAAAAAAGGCGAAAATTTATTATTAAAACCAATAAGGTTATTATAAATGCTTTTTTAAATCGCAATAACGGCGGTTATTTTAAACGCAAATTTATAAACGTTTTAACGGTTACCGAAATGTTAACGGTAATTTATTCGGGATTTATAAACCATAATAATAAAAAAAATATCGGCGTAAAATAAGGATATTTCGGATAATAATAATAATAATAATAATAATAATAATATTGGTAAAAAATGGTGTGGCTAAACGAAGGATAAAAATCGTAATTTATACTTTTTAAAAGTTATTGCTCGGAAAATTTTGGTTTTTATAAAAGCTATTATTTTAAAAAAATATCGTAAAATAAAAAAAGGAAAAGTTAGCAATTAATAAGTAAAATAATTAAAATAAAAATTATAATAGTACCGTTTAATAATACCGATAACGGTAATAAAAATAACGGGTTATAAAGCGAACGGTTCCGAATAAAAAGCGATTAAAATAACGATACCGAGCTAATCGTTAATACCGGTATCGTAAATACATTTCGAAAAAAGGTGATTTTATAAAATAAAAGCAAATAAAACATCCGTTTTTAAAAAATAAGTAAAACATGATTAATATAACGGTAATACGAAAATAACGGGGAAAAACTCGTTACGATAAAAATGCAATTCGCGATCCGTATAAATAAATAATAATTTCGTTTAAAATATTAATACCAAATAATATTCCTATTTTAATAATTTTAAAATAATTAATAATATAATCGATAGGGTTATGCGCAAATTATATTTTATAATGTTACAGCCCTGGTGCGCGGTGTTCTAATGTCTTGCATATGGTGGAGTGGGTTTTTATAGGGTGTTTTTCAGGGTTATTAGGGTTATATGGTGTTCTGGGTGTGGTGGGGTGGGTTTGTTTATAATATCCTGTAATGCTCGGTTTTAGAATGGTTTAATTTTGGGATACCATTATATGATAATTTGTGCGCGTTTAATTGTATTTATTTAAATCGGGCACTTTTGTTGCATTTGCGATATTATTAAATGTGATTTGCGCATAGCCCCATTAATTATATTATTAATTATTTTAAAAGTTACTAAAATAGGGATATTATTAGTATTTAATATTTTAAACGAAATTGTTATTTATTTATAAAGATTACGAACCGCGATTTTTTTATATTAAAATTTTTTCCGTTATTTTTGCGTTTTTATAATGGTTTTTATGGCCTTTTTATTTTATAAAAAGGATTGTACAACTTGTTTTTATTTTATTAATCATTTTTTTTTTAAAATGTATCCACGTTATTATTATAAATAAATAATTCGGTATCGTTATTTTTATACCAATCGTTTTTTTTACGGCACAATCCGTTTTACGGCCCGACGTTTTTAATACCGTTACCGGTATTATTAAAATTATTCAGTTTAATTTATTTAAAGATTATTATTTTTAGCGTGTTATTTTTTTACCTTTTTTTTTTCGTTTTATATTTAAATAATACCTTTTTAAAAATAATAGTTCACCTTTTTATAAACCGTTACCGCCGTTACGTGGTTATTTTTTTTAATGTTAATATTTTTATTATTATTCTGGGGATTGGTATCGTTATAATACGCCGCCCTTTCTTTTTTTTAATTATATATTTTCGTTATTATTACCATTATGGTTTACGGATCCCGAGAAGGCTATTGCCGATATTTTGGTAACCGTTAAAACGTTTATAAATTTGCGTTTAAAATAACCGCTATTATTGCGATTAAAAAAAGCATCCGTAATAATTTTATTAATTTTAATAATAGGGTTTCGCCTTTTTTAATTCAAATTTATACAGGGTTATTTAATTATGGTTTTATTTTTTCTATTATTAAATTTTATTATAATTTTAATAAAAGCTTATTTAAAGTAATCCTTTAAAATGTAAAGGTTTAAATAAAAATATGTGTGTTATGCTTTTGTAATATGCGCGTTATTGTATATATCCTTTTTAAGCCTAGCGTTAAAAATTATTGGAGCATATTTAATACTAATATTAATATTAAGATAATTTTTTTTATTAATAAAATAAATAATGGGTTTAATGTTTTAAAGGGCAATTTTATTTTTTATTTTAAATAAACGAGATTAGGGATATTTTTTTTTTTTAATATTCGGCTTTATTTTTTCCGCGTTATTAATAGCAAATTTTACCGGCGTATTTTATTGGATTAAATTTAACATTTTACGATGCGTAATATTTTATAATTTTGGTTTATTAATTTGTGGGTCCCGATAAATTATAAAGTTAAATATTATGGTTTGGATGCAAATGGTTTATATTATTATAATAATAACGAGGTTCGGTGCGATATTTTTTTATATTTTTTTTTTATATGCCGTTTTTTATAATGGAATGGTATTTGTATTTTACGTTTTCATTTAGGGCTTTTATAAAAATGGATATGAATTTTCGTTAGTTTAAAATTAAAACATTTATTATAACGTTTGGTTAGTTTGTATTTCGGCCCAATTTTTTTACGTTTAAAGCATTTATTATTATTTTGGGATTTAAAAAGCGTTTTTTACCTGTTATAAAAATGCAAAAAATTAATTTCATATTATATTAATAATAAAATTAATTATAAAAAATTGTTATTTTTTTTTTATTTGTGCTATAAAAGTTTTTAATTTTTTTACCCGTAAATCCGATATGTTTTGCCCTTTATTTTTTCTAAATAAAAGCTTTATTACGTGCATAAATATATAATTTTCGTTTAACTAATTAGCGTTTACCCCATTATATTTATATGGGTTTTTATTTGTTAAATAAATGTAAAATAATCCCCAGCTTTCGAAATGTACCTTTTTTAAATATTTATCCGTTATTAAAAAATTATTTTGGTATTTTAATATTTATTTATAATGCTTAAATATATTTTTATCGTTTAAAAGCATATTATTAATAACCAAATACTTTTTAATATTATTAAAAAGGGCGGCGTTTTAATAACCGCTTATATAATTATATAAGCCTAAATTTTTAACCTATACCGTTTTAAATAGCCTTATTACACCGTACAAATATAATAATTTCGGTTAATTTATCGATAAAAGATAAAATTAATCCTCGTATTAGCGAGGCCCGCGAAAAGCCCCCCAGGGGCCCCTTTAAGGTGAAAGGTTTAAATATAAGCCGTATCCCAGCAAAATATCACAAAAAATAAGCAAAAACTAGATCCTTATCCCCTGGGGGGTCCCGTAACGAGGAACGAGCGGAAAAGGGGGGTTATAGCGTTATACTTTATTTTTTATAAAAATTTTTCTACATTCATTTTATAATTTTTATAGGAAAATTTTATACTCCGTTTAATTTAAAATTAACGTATTTTGGGACGGGTATTCGGGAAATATCGTTAATATAAATTTTAACGCTGCTATAATAAAGAATTAAATCTTATAGTTGGATAATTTTAAACGAGGCAAAAAATGCTTTGCGATTTGTTACTTTTATCGCCTAAAACCAGAAATTTATTTTGATTTTTTTCTAAAAAATTTTAAATTTTATTATTATTTTGCCAATATAATAAAATTTTCTTTTTTGTTTATAAAAATATTTTTACGTTACAAATTAATTTTTTATTTAATCGATATTCGGATAAAACTTTTTAATATTAAAATATTTCGGGCTTTTAATGTTACGCTTACGAGTTTAATTTTTAATAATATAAAAATGTTTAGTACCGTTTTTATAATTTTTTTAAACGGCGTAATATTTGTTAAATTCGAATTTTTTTACCCCGATAACGAATTTGTTATTAGTAAATAAACATTTCGGGTAAATAAAAAAAATTAATCTCGCCGTTAATCGGAAAAAAATGTTAGCGGCGGTTACGGGGTTAACGATATTAAAATTATTTAATTATTAATTTATAAATGATATTGGTTTTTTTTTTGCATGGAAACGAGGGTTTTTATTAGTGGGGAAAATAATAAAACGAAAAATGCTGGCACGATTTGTGCATTATATTAATTTTTATTAATAAAAAGGTTTAATAATTGGGAAAAAGGGAGATGAGAGGGGGATAATATTTCTCAAAATTGGGAAATGGTGAAATTTATTGCTGTTTGCGCTGCTGCCTAGAACACTATAGAAAAAAATTATCGTGGGTGTCCTGTTTTTTTTATACTTTTCTTCCGCGGACACCAGGGCTGATTTAATATTACAGCCCTGGTGCGCGGTATTTTGGTGTTTTGCATATAATAAAATGGGTTTTTACAGGGAGTTTTTTAAGGTTATTAGGGTTATATGGTATCCTGCTTATAATAAGTGGGTTAATTTATGGTATTTGCAGCGCTCGGTTTTAAAATGGCTTAATTTTGGGATATTATTATGTGATAATTTTTAATCCGTTTGTGCGCATTTAATCATATTTATTTAAATTAAACACCTTTATTATATTTGTAATATTACTTAAATCCGGGAAAAGCACGAATAATAAAAAACTGGTAAAAGGATAAAAATTATAAAAATAATAAAATAAAAATCGTAAATAAAGCGGAAAAAAAGTTGTTATTAAACGGATAAATAGGTAATAAAAATATAAAAATATAAAATTCGCTATTAAATAAATAATTAAATATGTTATTATAATTTAAAATTATAACGTTATAATTTTATTATTATAATTAAACCTTTTAAATGCTTTTAATACCGTTAATTATATAAAATTATTAAATATATTCCGGAAAATGGGATTTTTAAAATTTATCATATAAATTAAAAACTGATTTGAAAAGAAAATAACGCGTTTTTATTTTAACGGAAATATATTTTAATTAATTTCGGTATCGGTTAAAATACCGTAAATTTATTATTATCCTTTATTTTATTTATTTTTTATATTAAGTTATTTTATAACCAATTATAACAAATTCCAAAAAAAAATAATTATTAATTTCGTTAACGATATTAACTTTTTAGCGATAACCGGAATTATAACGGAAATAACCCGAATTTAAAAAAAAGTATAAAAAATATGCCAAAAATAAATAATAAAAATAAAAATAAAATTTAACGTATTAAAAATAAAACTAATTTATTTTATTAAAAAGGTAAATATAACGCGAATATGTACCAGAAATGTAAAAATTTAATTTATAACATTAATAAAAATTTTAAAAATATAACTAAATTATAAATTTAATTTTTAAAAGTACGCCAAATAAACCACAAGTAAAAAAAATAGCAATAAATAATTATTAAATTTGTTATATTTATATAAAAATATAATTTTACTTGTATAAAATAATTATATTTCGTTATATATTAAAATATTTTTATATACGGTATAACGGCATCTTATTTATTAATCGACTTATAAAATCGGGTTCGAAATGTAATTAAAAAAAAATAAAAAAATAACACGCATATTTAAAACGGGCAATTAAAATATATAAAATTATTTTATTTGCGGATTTAAAAATAAAAATTTACATTTGTCGCGGGACAAGACCGGCGTTATACCCGTTACACCAAGGCAAAACAGGAACGTTGTTGTAGCTGGGACTATAACCTGTGCGTGGTCCTTATAAAGGATCGTACCGTGACACATTTATTTGTTTAATTTATATTTAAATAATCGAATAATTATTACGAAAAATAAATAAAATATTATTAAAATAACGTATTTTATTAATAAAATTTTTAGGAAAATAATATATTATTTCGGTTATTTAAAATTTAAAAAATGCAAAAAAAACCCATTTTTAAAACGGAAAAACCAAACGTAAATGGATAAAAAAATAAAATTTATCCAATACTATACCGGAACCGCGCAAAACGTTAATTAACCAAAATAATAAATAACAATTAAAATACGCACAAATAAAAATATAAAACCCAAATATAATTAAAAAATAAAAATTAAAAATTACCCGCATAATTTAAATAACACGGTTAATAAACCGATATTAAACTGTATATTTCGCGAATAAAACTTTATTTATTAAAAAAATATTTAAATTATTATTATTTATATTACTGCTATATTTGTTTAAAAACCTTAATGCTTTTTTTTATGGTACATGTAAAAACCCTTGAATTTTATAACGGTAACGTATTATTATCGTTCCGCGGCTTGGGTAGAAAAACCATATTTGCCGTTTATTTCCCGTTTTATATTAAATAGCGGAATTTATTTATTATTAATTTATAGCTGCGTTTAAAATCCCGTTATAGAAACGTTTTTCTAATCGAAAAGGTATTATAAAAAAAAACGTAAGGAAAAATTTGCTATTAAGCAATAATTTTGGCCTGGTTTTGGCCCGGGCTAGGGAGGTGTTTTTTTTTTCGGGAAAAGGGGGGGGGGGGTTATTATATTCTTTTAATTGGGTAAATTTTAAATAGCGGTTTTTACTTATTTTATATGGGGCCGGTTTAATCCCGTTAATATTTTTAAATCGTTTTCGTTTTTTAATAATAATTTAATTTAAGCCGGTTTTAATTCGCCTAATTTATTTGGTTTTTTTATTCGTAATATTTCGCGGAATAAGTTTTATTTAACGCGTATTTACCGTAGTAACGGTTATATAACGTTATTTTTTATTTTTATTTTTTTTATTACTTTTTCATTTGCGTTATTTGCATTAATTTTAAATAATTATATTTATTATTATGATTATATTGGTTATATTTATTATTTTCCGTTACCGAGGTTTTATCGCCCCGTTTTTTTCGGTTTTAAAAAAATCGGTTTTTTTTTCCGGCGATATTTTTTTTGTTTTTTTTTCACCATTTTTGTTTTTTTTTACCCGTTTGCTTATTTTCTTTTACTTTTTTACCCGCTTGCCTGTTTATTTGTTTATTTATTTGCTCGTTTTTCTTTTTTACTGCCCGTTATTTTATTAATTATATTACGATACCGGCTTTTTCCCGCGTAATTTTTCTTTTTTTTTGCGCAATACCGAATTCGAAATTTGGCAATTTTAAAAAACCATTTTGCGGCGATAATTATAATGGCGTTAATTGTAACGGCCGCGGCAATATTACCGTTAAATCCGTTGGACCTGTTAGCGGTGGTAATAACGGCGGCGGTGGTAATAATAATAATGATAAGCAATTTTTTTATTTAATTTAAATATCGCCTAACCGGCGCGTTTGCGGTATAAATTTGCGCTTTTTTATATTTTTCCACGTTTATTTGTTAATTTTTTTTCTCCTTTTTAAATTTATTGCTTTTATTATTTTGCAAAATATTTTCTTATAATTTTTTATTTTAATAATTGCATTTTTTATAAACGTTTTATATAAGTTACCGCGTTTATTTCACATTGGTATTTTTTATTAATTATAATAATCCGGTTTATAAAATTTACGTTATTTATTTTTAACGTTTTATTAATTTTATTAAAAGGATTGGTGCTATTTATAATTATTTTTATAAAAAAAATGGGTATCGGTTCGTTACCGTTTTTTTTTCGTTATATTCGCCGTTAATTTTTTATGAGCATTATTAGGTTAATTTATATGGGTTATATTATTTCCCGTTTCGCGCGTATTTAAATATATATATTTTTTATATATATTAATATAATTGGCCCGTTAACGCCACGTTTACGGCTTTTTAGCTTTTTATCGGTTTTAAATTCCAAATTGCCACGGTTATGCGGGTTTATTAATATTATTTTAATTATTTTTTAAAATAATACAATTTAAAAACCGTTAATAAATAGCAAAAAATAAAGGTTAAAATTGGTTTTATTATATTTTCGGTATAAAATTAATTTTTTTTAATTAAATGTAAATACCCCATTTTGTTTAGTTACGAAAATTACCGTTTTTACCCGTATTACGCGTAATTTTATTATTTAATTTAAGGTTCGTTTTGGCCCCGGTTTTATTTTTATTCTTTTTTTTTTTTCAGGAATGCTTTTTCCGTTTTGGGTGTTAAGGGTTTTGCCTTAATTAAATCGCTTTTTAATAATATGATACCCCCGGTTTAAACCGCTGTTAGTTGAGCATTTATTATTATTAAATAAATATAGGTTTTTATTTATGCTAAATTCGAAAATTTGGCATTTAAACGTGCCAAATATAAAATTTGTGCTATTTTTTATTTTTTTGTTATTTTTATTTTATTAACGTTTCGGTTATAAGGTTTTTTTTAGACGAATTTAACCAAGTTTTAATTTAACCGGTTTTTTTTAGCAATATCGGAAAAATGTGTATTAAAAATTTTAATTTATATTTTATTTTTATTAAATAAAAGGTTTATTTCGAAAGGGTTCAGGAACGTTTCATTTTCGAAATTAATATTTTTTATATTTAAAATATTTATTTATAAGCTGCGCAAAAATTTTTAGGTTAGGATTACTGCTTTTTTTTGGTAGGTGCGTGCCGGTTTTACGCTTTCGGGTTAATTTAAATCCGGTAATTTAATAAAATTTTTTCGCCGATAATTTTAAAATTTTACCCAGCGCTTAATATTTTAAAATATTAAAGTTATTTCGGGATTAATTAATGCTTTTTAATAAGCTTTTTTTCAATAAATATTAAATTTTTTTTTATTTTAACGAATTTTTTATCGGCCGTTTTTAAAATTTTATAATTTATTTGGAATTTGGTTTTTATATAAACGCATTGGTATCGTTTCGTTTTTTTTTAAATAACCTGGTTAATCTTTTATTTTAATATAATGCAGGTTTAATTTTAAAATTAAATTTGCGTTTTTTTTACAAATTCGTTCGCGATACGGGTAAATTATTTTATTAAAACGTTTATTTATTTATTTATATTTTTTATAAATATTATATTATTTATTTTAATATATTTTTTCGCTAAACGTTTGCCTTTTTGGTTCTTAATAATAATATTTATATAAACGTTTTTTTAAAATTATCCTTCGGTTATTTTAATTTATAATGGCATTTTGCCGGTATCGATCCGGATAATTTGCGGGTAATAATTTAAATTTTTTATCCCGTAATTTTTACCGAAAAATTTTACGTTAAATATTTTTAAAGCCTATATATGGTTAATAATGTTGGTTTTTTTATTATATAAGGGTATATTTTTTTTCCATATTTTAGTATAAAATATTTATTTTTATTTAAGAGGGCATTATTATATTTTAAAAGTTACGAAATTTTATCGGGTTAATAACGGTTCGAAAAAAAATGGAAGTTTTTTTTTTAAATTTAAACCCGGGTTTAAATTTCTTTTTCGGTTATTATTAATAAATTAAATAAGAAAAACGCACGTTTAAATACAAATATATCTATTACGTTCCTTTATTTAATTTCGGATTGGCCTTTAAGTATAAGCGAAAATAATTTAAATTTATTGCCGCTTTTTTATAATTTTCCTATCCTTTTTTTAATTATTATAATAAAGGTTTTTAATTATGCGTTTGCTTTTTATTTTTTATTTGGGTTTAGTTTTAGCTTATTTCTGTTTATATTTTTGTTTGGTATAATAATAAGGTTTATGGCCTGCCGGGGGTGTTATTTTTTATTTGGAATTTTTTCGATTTGTTAATATAAGCTTTTTTTATTTAGGCCTGTGCTATTTTTATAATTTCGTAATTACGGGTAAACGCCGGGTATTTTCCGTTATAATTTGCGCATTTAGAATTTTTAATTTTATATATAGGGTTTATTTTGCATATTTTTTTTTTTCGTGGCGTGCTCCGGCGCAATATGGGCATCGGCCCGGTTTTTTATAAAATTTTTACCGATACCTTTATTTATAATAATTATAATATTACATTGGAATCGTATAAAACGCTAATTAATTAAAATAATAAATAAAAATTAAAATACGTACATATAAAAATATAAAACCTAAATATATTTAAAAAATAAAAGTTATAAATTACCCATATAATTTAACCGTACAATTAATAAATTAATATCAAACCGTATACCCTGTTCCCCTGTAAACCAAATTTTTTTTTACCAAAAATGCTCGAATATTATAACGGTTGTTTAAAAATATATAATTTACTAACCATTTAAATAAAAACCAAAAAATAAGGCTAACGTTTTTTTATATAATAAAAATATTTCAAATATGCTCTTACCGTGGTATAAATGGAAAAACGAAAAAAAAGTAATAAAATATATATTATTTAAATTTACGTCATACAACCGGCACCGGTAAAAAAATTTAAATAAAACGCGCATATGCCGTACGGAATTATTTTAAATTATAAAATACCAGATAAATCGTATTTAAAAAGAAACGGTTAATATATTATTTAAAATAAATAAATTAATGGATTTTAAAACCATAAAAAAAATAACGTAAAAATAAAAATAAATATATAAAAAAGGAGATAAAACGTTATTAAACCGGAAATATAAACTTTTCAAATTAAAAATAAAAACATACCCAAACCTGGAAAAAAAAATAACCGAACCCAATACCAAAATGCTAAATTAAAAAAAATCACGCCCCAAAAAAAACATAAAGGCACCGTAAAAGTAAAATGCTGCTAATGCTTACCATTATTACCGTTAAAATCGTTATCATTTATTTTTTATAAAAAATTTTAATATATATTTTTTTTAATATTATTTAAAAAGCTGGTTAAATTAAATTTTAATTAAATTTGGCCGAAAAAAAACCCTGTAATTAAAACGTTAATAAAATAAAAATAATAAAAAAGGAAAAAATATCACTAATTTTATATTTAATATATTTAAATGTTAATTTTTTTAAATTTGGTGTAAGTAAAAATTTGCATTTATTTAATAATAATAAATGTTTAACTAATAACGGTTTAAATTAAAAGTATCATGTTATCGAAAAATAATTAAACTAGGGCAAAACCCTTAATATTTAAAATAAAAAAGCATTTTTTTTTAAAAAAAAAACCGAATAAAAATAAACTTAAAACCGAAATAAATTTTAAATTAAATAATAAAATTACGTAAAATGCAAATAAAAGTAACAATTTCCACGATTAAATAAAAATAATATATTTGCATTTAATTAAAAAAAATTAATTTATACCGGAAATATAATAAAATTAATTTTAATTTTCGTTATTTACTTTTTATTAACGCTTTTTTAAACTGTTCGTTATTTTAAAAAAAAACGACTAAAAATAATAGTAATAAGCCCGAATAATTATGGTAATTTAAATTTTAAAATTAATAAAAGGTTAAAAAATTATAAATGCGGCGTTAACGAGTAAACCATATTAATATATATTTAAATATATATAAAATAAAAAACGGTATAACCCATATAAATTAATTTAATAATGCTTATAAAAAATTAACGGCGAAAATAACGAAAAAGAAATGGTAACGGGCCGGTACCCATTTTTTTATAAAAATAACCATAAACGGCATTAATATTTTTAATAAAATTAATAAAACGTTAAAAATAAATAACGTAAATTTTATAAATCGGATTGTAATGATTAATAAAAATATTAACGTAAAATAAACGCGGCAATTTATATAAAGCGTTTATAAAAAGTGCAATTATTAAAATAAAAAATTATAATAAAATATTTCACAAATAATAAAAACGATAAACCTGGAAAATAAAAAGGAAAGATTAATAAATAAAGGTAAGGAAAATGCAGGAAAAATGCGGATTTATGCTATAAACGCGCCAATTAAACGATATTTAAATAAAATAAAAAATTTATTTATTATTAATATTATTATTATTATCGTTATTACCATTACCGTTAATAAATTTAACGAACCTAATGGCGGTATTATTACGGCTATCGTTATTAGCACCGTTATAACCACCGTTACGAAATAACTTTTTAATGTTGCCATATTTTAAATTTAATATTATTCAAAAAAAAATCGTGCGGGGAAAAGCTAATATTACACTGTAAATAATAAAATAACGGGTAATAAAAAAACGCGCAAATAAACAAGCAAATAGGCAGGCAAATAAATAAATAAGCAAATAAAAAGCAGGAAAAAAAGCAAACGAGTGGGCGGAAAAAATAAAAATAAGGCGAGATAAAAAAAAAAAAGTATCGCCGAAAGGGAAAAAAACGACCCTTTTAAACCCGAAAACATGGGGCGATAAAACCTTAATAACGGAAAACGGTAAAAATAACCGATATAATTACGGTAATAAATATAATTATTTAAAATTAATACAAATAACGCAAACGAAAAAAATAATAAAACAGGAAAAATAAAAAATAACGTTATATTATCGTTATTACGATTAACACGTATTATAAAAAAATTATTCCGTAAAACGTTACAGGCAAAAAAATCAAACTAACTAAATAAATTAAAACCGGCATAAATTAAATTATTATTAAAAAAAAGGAAATAATTTAAAAATATTAACGGGATTAAATTAACCTTATATTAAATAAATAAAAGCCGTTATTTAAAACCCACCCAATTACAAATAATAAAATATAATAACCCCCCCCCCCCCCCCCCTTTTTTTTTTTTTAAAAAAAAAAAAACACCTGCCTGGCCCGGGCTGGAATTAAAATAAAACTATTATTTTATAACACATTTTTTTATATTTTAATTTCTTTTAATACCCCTTTTAATTATAAAAACGCTTTTATAACGAAATATTTAAACGTAACCGCAAATTAATAATAAATAAACCCCGCTATTTAATACGAAATAAAAAACGGACGGCAAATATGGTTTTTTTTTGCTTAAGCCTCGGAACGGTAACAATATACCACCGCCATAAAATTTAAAGGTTTTTACATGTATTATAAAAAAAAGCATTAAGGGTTTTCAAATATAACAGTAATATAAATAATAATAATTATTTATTATTTAAAAATAAATAAGTAAATAAAACGAACGAATTAAATTATGAAATGATATTTATATTTTTATATTAATTATAAATAAAACAATTAAATATACCTGTTTCTTATAACGTAATTCATTTATAATAATTCGGTATATAAAACTGTAAAAACTATCTCGTTTTTCGCGAATTATAAATGTATATTTATAATATATAAAAAACCCAAAATAAAAAAACGTTTTAATAACGAAAATTTAAATTATATAAGCACCTGTAAAAAAATTATAAAAATTACAAAAATGTATTACCCCGCACCTAAATGGTTAAAATTATATAATAACGGTAATAATACGTTCAATTAAAAACGTATTACGCAAAATAAAATAAACAAAATTAATACGTAATTTAAACGAAATTTTAATAATATTACCAAAAATGAACGTGCTTAAAGCACAGGTATAAAAAAATCTTTTATTTTAAAATAATTTTTAATTAAGGTTTCGCTATTAATTAATTTGAATTAGTTTCAAAACACCCTTTTAGGCAAACAATACAGATAATTGTTTTAGCAGAACCCAGATCACGTGCGAGGCGACCTTGTAACCTAATTACTGTTTAACATCCTTCCTAATTTGCCTTACCGTAGGAGCAGAAGGCCTGTTTATAACATTTTATTAGAAAATTATTTATTTACCTTTTTTAATGATATCCTTTTTATATATAATAACGCCCTTATATATAAGGGCCGTGTAATAATTAATATTTTAAAAACGAAACGGTGGAGGTTATTTTTAGCCGCCTTATTTTCCAGATATAAACTTTATTAAAATGCGTGGCATTAATTAAAAGATTAACTAAACGAGAGGTTTTTTAATTTAAAAAAAGTTTCCAAATAACGACCAAAGCATCCTTATTTTTATTAAAAAAGCGAAGGAGGTATGGGATTTTATGCTGAAAGAGGTGGTTAATAATTTGATCGATGTTATGCCTCGCAGGATTAAGGCCTTTTTGCAGGCCAGGGGTTGGTATACTAAGTATTAAATATTTTGGCCTAGATACTCCAGCTAATTTGAGATTTACTGCAATTAACAGCATGCGAATAGCTTCATTTTTAATCAAATGCGGTGCCTTTGAAATAGGGGGGTGCCTGGAGGCTAGGGGCCTCCTGGGGAAATTTGCGTTTTTTGTGTGGCCCCATTGTAGCAGCGCCCAAAACGGCGCCGCGAGATCGCGGCGGAGCCCAACGCTTTCTCCTTCTCTTTACTCTGAAAATAGACTCCTTCAGGCCACGCACTCTCGGCAGCGACTGCGCGAGCCCGTTACAGTCGGTGACACCAACTGTTTGTACAAATCTCATAACGGTTCATATATAGCCCTACCTGCTTTTACGATCATCTTGCTTTTTACTGTTTATCTGCCTTCTACGTGATTTGATATGTGGCCTGGAAGGGCTCCTTTTTCCCATACGCTAATTCTTTGTACAAGTTTTAACGCTTTTACTTCCCACTTTCCCCGGGTTAAAGCTTCTTTTGACTGAAAAGTGATTGTGCCAACCCTTTGGTATTCATCGCCTCCTCCCGCTGCTGCATCCCCCACCTGTTGCAGGACCAAGCCCAAACCCCGTTTAGCCCGCCAACCTGCACTACCAAAATTTGAGTAGAGCAAAAGCACCAACCATGTTTTCTCCTTGTCGATCAGATCCCCGTGCACCTCCCAGCCCTAGCTTTGACTTTCGCCATCCCTTACCGTAATGCAAAGGAGCTCGTCGCCACTGAGGGGGAGCACAAGACTCGCATCGCTACTCCATTCCTCGTCAATCTTCATCCAGCCGAGGCTGGGGTTGCTCCACATTCCGCCGTCCAGGACCTGCTCGCTGCGCCGCAGGGTGCAGACCTGGCCACGGACGGTGATGCTACTCCCAGAGCAAACCTGGCCGTATGGGTCGGCGGCGTCGCAAAGCCTCATGTCCGAGGCCAGCAGCTCGAGGCTGCTCAGTGGCTGTCTGACGCTGTCGGAAGCGTACTCACCCTTATCCCCCTTAATTGAAACAGGATCATGTCGTCCGTAACGGCCCAAGACCACGTTGGGGCGCGATAGGGACCTTGCGCGCGGCGGGCCGTCCGAACCTCGGCCTCCCAAGGCAGACCGGACGGCAAATCCACCGCCCAGATGCCGGCAAGGTAGTCGCCGCCGCCAAAGGCGACATGGTGCAGGCGCCGGGCGATGCCTGAAAAGGCGGGGAGCTTGTCGGATCCAAATGTTAGGGCGCGTCTCGAATACTTTTCTGCGATGATATAATATTCCCTTCTTATGGATTGGATCGTCGCCCCGCCCGTTGAAGAATCGGCGTCCTCAGCGGGCGGCTTGTGTTTAAGAATGTCGCCGTAAAGGTCTGCCGCAATGGTTTCAAGGGACAACTCGAGGGAAAGCGATCTCCGGGGCTGCTTCCCTCGGCGTCCTGGTAGCCGTGCGGGCGGCGCCAATAAATCTGCTCCAAGCCGTAGTAAAGGTGACGAGGGGAGAGGATGGACTCCTGGAGACACCAGCCGCGCTTCTCCAGCGGGGCCCGGGCGGAGAAACCACACTCGATAAGGCTTTCACCCTTCCTATCTCGGGCGATAGTGACCTTGTGGCCTGAACCTGAACCTGCGAGTGTCATAAAAACTGGCTTGGGCTGCGGTGGAAGAGGCTTCTTTTCCGTGTTTCTCAGGATCCCCTTGGTGCTGCCACTCGAACAGATGGCGGATATTGTCAGCACCGAGTCTCGGTATATCTGTGCCATCTTGATGGACTCATGGGTCCTGGATGATGCACAACGAGTCTATCCACACGTAGCGGAAGCCCATCTCCCTTGTTATCCGGATTGCGTCCTTAAAATTGGCGGGGAGATCGCCATACGGAAGAGACGACGAGAAGGATTCAACTGTCTCTTGGGTAAGCAAAGGGGTGACTTTGCCGCCCCAGCAGTGACTGAGTGTCAGGCAGTCGCTCTTAGCCCCCTGTGGGCTCGCGATCTTAACGTCACCGAAGTCGGGGGCCACGCCGACATCGACGACCCTGGTGGGCAAAACGCGTGGACAATTTGCGGGACAGCCATCGTGTTCCTGGAAACACGACTTCAGCCACTGTCTTGCTATTTCGAAGTTCTCTGGGGCCGCAAGGTCCGGGACGAGCTCGTTGCGCCCGATGCGGAAGTCGTCGATGAAGAAGGCCTCGTCTGCATTTCGGGTGGTTAGGTGGCGACACATAGCAGCCTGGAGGCCTGAAATAGGAGATATAACAAACCTCTGGCTGTTGTTATAACGAGGGAGAGTGTAGGCATTTCCCATTCCATGGTTCCCCAGCACGTATCTTCTTCCTTATCCCCAACCTGGACCAGCAATAGATCGAACTGGCGAACGTCTGTCAAGAAGCCCCCAGAATAGACATGGCTCGCGCCAATGTCAAAATGGACGGAGGAGGTCTGCAGGTACTTTGTGATAATATGCATGGACGCTTCAGGACCCCAGTACTCCTCGTCCGCCCAATCCTCGGGCCAAAACAATGGGATTTCGTCATCGACGATGGGGGCGCCCTTGAAGCAGCCCAGCACCAGGCTGCAGATATCGCATCCGCGCCGTGCCGCGTCCTCGAGGCCCTCAAACGAGGGTGGTGCTGGAAAAAGTGCTCATCCGGGAAGTGTCTGTGATCGTTCTCCGAGGCCTTTGCAAGGGAGACGAGCTTGTCGATCGATAGGCTTCGACAGATGCTACACCGATGGGACATTTCCTGACGTGATTCGGACCAATTTGATACCCTTTGATAATGGCAGAGGGAAAAGAAATGTCCTGTTATGAGTGTATTGTATAATAATCTGGTTATGCTCGAGGAAGCAGATTTTCCGAAGGTGGCCGTTATTCGCCGTATAGGCCGCAGGGTGGCCTATACGGGGTATAAGGTGCATGCACCCCTCAGCCTTCGGCGTTAAGCGTCCACCAAGGACTGCTGCTCCTCCTTCGAGGTCCCGCATGACACGCCCCAAATTCAAAACAGGCACCATGCAAGGAAATCGACGATACTAGGTAAGCACAATGGACACCTCAGCCCGGCCAACTTGTCGCGCTGAGATGATGTCATGTGGCCGCTATCACATCGAACAGAGTATATAGGTACATATCTATCTCTCTCGAACCTTTATAAGCCATGGGGAGTGAGTGCTTACCTAGGTGCCAGTGGGATAAAAACCGTACTCCCAGCGCAATAGGCGTTGTACAAGCCTGGTGAAAAGGTCCCTTCGAGCCACCTGCGAGTCCGCATATGTGTACCGAGTAGTATATTGACAGGGAGATCAAGCCACAAACAAGCTGGGCACTTCGCCTTTGAAGGGCAAAAGGGCACCAGAGGCAATTCCGGAATGGCCCTAGTTCTTCTCCCCCTCCCAAACCTCGACGTTCCCGATGACGACCACATTGGAACGGCTCCTGTCCCAGAACCCGGCCTCGTCAGCCGCGATGGCAGCGCTAGCGTCCTCGGTGCTCAAGGCCTGGACGAACGCTTTCCAAGCCCCTTCGTCCTTGCAGGTGATTTCGGCGATGACGTCGTGATACATGGAGTCTGGGGAGCCGGCGAGGAAAAGCGGCTTGTCGTCAGGTCCCTCGTGCTTCGGGTACCACCTGGTGTGCTTCAGGGGGGCAGCGTCGCCGGCGAGCTTGGCCATGAGGTGCATGTGCTGCTCGTAGCGAGCCTTGAAGTAGTCGTGTGTGATGCCGTCTTTGCGCCCGGCGAATATCATGACGCGGTAGACCATGTTGAAGGGCGTGGTTGGCTAGGAGCACCGGATGAAGGGGTGGCTGGCAGGGTCGGTAGGGGTACAAATGAAGTCGATCTGGTGAGGGCGGTCTGAGCTTTGGGATGGAAGTTGCGTTGAGCCAGTTGTGTCTGATGGGTTGAGCATATCATCCATTATCATCGGACGAGAAGACAGCATCTCGTAGTACTTATAGCCCGAATTTGGGTCTTCCTCGGAGTGGTCAGCTCTCATACGCGCGAACGTTCCAGGGACATGTAGAATGCTTCAGATGTCTCTCCGAATACCGCAGAAGGCTTTCGAAAACTCGCGGTAGATGATGGAATGTTCCAGAATGCACTAGACATTTCTACCTCGCTTCTGCGTCGACTGCCTGATTAGTGCAAGGCCAACGTCAGCACATGGTGAGGTTTGGCGCGCCACATGGCGCATCGGTCATCATGCTTTATCAGGCATCAACAGCCTGGGCATTAGGAACACGGGTGGCGGAAGGAATCCTCTACGCAAGGGGAGAGTTCATTAAAACTGAAGTGCTGCTGCGGGCGTGTCACAGTCCATTGAGAACACAAGAAATTTCAACATGGAGAGGCAGCCTTGTCGTTGCCCAAGGCATTAAGCACGCCTGTTGAGTTCAGTCATTTGTGGAGCACACGGATTGCGGGAGCCGTCATTGTGTGATAATGCTGTGGTGATATTTATGGTATTGATGCTATACAAATAACCGATAAATGGATTCGCAGACCGACCGACACCCCTAGTGTCCTGGTTGAGGTCTCCCGTCACCCAACTCGGCTTCCCTCAGAGTACTCGGATCTCCCATCTCGATCGGGGCGCCGAACCCCATCTCCTGCGGTCGATCCATCTGTGACATTTCGTAATAGGTGGGCACGGCTAACTCCGCCGAGCGGAGGCTGTATGGTGTCTTCTGGTCGTCGTATGCGCCTCGTGAGGGCTGCGTGGCTGTATCGGATTCTGCTTGATACATTCTGCTTCTCTTCCGCCTAAAAATGACGATCCCTACAGCCAACACAGCCAAAAGACCACCGCCGATGGTCGCACCGACGACAATGCCTGCTATGGCACCAGAGCTGAGGGCATGAGACTCCGGCGCCTGAACCGGCGGTGGTGACTGGGGTGGCGGTGATGTCTGAGTGGACGACGACTGCGTTGTGGATGGCTGGCTGGTCGGCGCACACGACGCGACAGCGCTGAGACGCGAGGCCCAGATCTGACTTTGTGGAAGCGGCGCCGTGACGGGGTTGCAGCCGACGGCGATAGTGTTATCGCTTCTCCGCACAAAAGTGCCGTTCGCCGACGGCAAACAGCACCAGCCCCCGTTGTTGGTAGAACCATCGACGCCCCATAGACTCCAAGTCGGATCAGGGCACTGCACGCGTTCTTGTGTTAGCAATGGGGAAAACGGAATCAGGTCGGTTCGATAAGACGACGGTACCTTTGGCGCCTCCTCCGCCTTCCGGGTGCAGTCCTCACCGGGAGCACAACAGTAGTTCCCTTCATAGGCCCCCACACCGGTGCATACCTGGCCGGACGGACAGCATCGTGGTTGAAGGCCGGCGTTGCATCGGACCGGTGCCGATGGAGGGCAGTCGCCGGCGTTGCGGAGGGCCCATCCACCGACATAAGCGCAGGATTGTGCACCTACTCCCCAGGCGAGGCCCAGCAAGGGAAGAGCCACCAGGAGCAGCTGCATGGGATAGGATTTGAGGTTGTAGGACGGCCTGGGCGGTAGTAGTGAGATCGCGTTCCTCGTGTTGTTGAGCTTCCCACCGTCTAAGACACAGGATCGGGGCATCGGGGCGAAGAAAAGAAAAACGGACGGGAAGCAAGAGCCGGTAGGGGCGGCGGGATGGGCCGGCGGATACAACAATCGAAGTGGCGCGGCCAAGAGTATCTGCGCCGAGGGGCAGGGTTGCTGCGCAAAATTACAGTACACAATGGGTCCATAGTGCAACACAGGCGTGGCAGGGTAGTCGTACCAAAGTGATCCTTCAGTCTGGCCCGTCTTGGCGATATACCCGCGCCTTGCCGACGCCTAAACTGCCGGCATCACGGCTACGGGCCTACGGACCGGGTAGGTGCTCGCCGGTCCATTTTGAAGGGCGCTGAGTGCGGGCTCGGGCGGTTAGACACTGGCGATAGGTCCTCAGCTGGGACCTGCCTAGGTAGGCAGTCCATACCGCCGTCGACTCGGGCCTAAGATTGACAAAAAAGAAAATAAAGCACGCGAAGAGGGCCAGTGATCTGCATCGGCGCTGACTTGAATGTGGGGCTCCTGTCAGTGATACCCCACTTCCCCACCCTGTCGGCGCTATAATTATCAGAATCCAGGGGACACAGCCCAAAGCTCTATTACATACGCCGAAAGCCAGCCTGAAATCAGTAGGTGGCGGGAGTCTGCGCGAGCCGCCCACCATCCACGACCAGGATGAGTCCATCGCAGTAAGAGCCCGCACGGCTCGCCAGATACAGGACTGTGCCTCCCATCTCGTCGTATCCTCCAAACTTCCTGGCCGGGATCCAAAGTGGGTTTTCGGGTGTCTCGTTCTCGGGTTGGCGATCGCCGATGAGCGGGCTGGCGAGCTCCGAAGGAAACACTTTACCGCGTCGCGCCGGTGGGTTAGCAAAAAGGCACGGCACACGACCCAAGAGGGAGGGAGAGTGAGAACCCCCGAGGAAACACGCAAACGCAGTCAGTCGGCCGCTTACATCCTGGAGCGAGCGCGTTTACCCGGATCCCGTACGTCGTCAGCATCGTCGCGGCGGCCTTGGTCAGCTGGATCAGAGCCGCCTTGCTGCCGCCATACGATGGTGGCGAGCGGGTAGACTTGAGGTAGGCGGCGACGCTGGAGATGAAGATGACCTGGCTCTGGATCGAGGGCGCCTTGCCGCCAGGGGTCAGGGGCGCGCCGTAACCCCCCTTCTCCACGGCGCGCTTGTTGCCGGCGTCGAGCAGCTCGAGGAAGCCGAGCATGGTGAAGTACGCGCCCGTGACGTTGACGTGGAATGCCGCCGTCATGGCGTCCATGTCGACCTCGTCAAACAGGGTCTTTTTCAGCTCCGAGATGCTCTTGGTTGGATCCCACCTGTTCGCGGGCCCGAACACCCCCGAGTTACACACCACGAGGTTGACAAACCCCGTCTCGGCCGCCACTCTGTCCACCGCCGCCTGGATGGAGGGCTTTGACGACACGTCACATTGGACCGGCACGATTTTGCCCTCGCTGCCGGCCGCAGCCTGCTCCAGCGTCTCCAAGCGGCGACCTAGGATGTAAACCTTGCTGGCGCCATTGGCGATGAGTGCTTGGGTCATCTGTCGGACATGTCAGCGTTTGTGCGACCGACCTAGCTCGTTGGTGGCGGGGTGCTTTCGCTCACCATTAAGCCGATTCCGGTGCCGCCGCCAGTGATGACAGCGACAAGGCCGTCCACCCGGAACATGGCGGATGCGTCTGCCATCTTGCCTGGTGTTTCGCTCTTCCCTTTAGTGATTGTCTAGCGCTTCTGACGCTTGTTACAGATGAACCTTGCCAGTCTGGTCAGGTACGAGAACGGGCGAGGGCAATGTCAGCTTGCTGCGGCAGAACGGTTACGAAGGTATCATGGAATATACCGAGGACAGATGCGGTAGATTATCAACAAGCACGGGGATATATAGGGGAGGTAAGTATTTCCCGCACCGGACTTTAGGTTGGAAGAGGGGTGATACCGGACGGAGATAAAGCATTATTGATTTGGGGAACTCCGCGCCCGGCTCTGGCTCCGAACACGAGCCCTCTCAACCTCACTTCCCGCGCTAAGTAAGCCGTGCATGGCTACCTGAACCCCGACTGATCCGGGACCCTGAGGGGTTGAGAAACGGACAAGTCGAACTCCTTCCGCGCAGGCTGGGGGCAGAGGACGAGCAGTGTATGGGACAAAATGATGAGCAGCTCAGTTCAAGTTCATCCGGGGCTTTCGGCTATATAAGAAGCTGACTATTCATCGTCTTCGTCACCACTCTCCGCATCCTCGGCCCCTGCTTTCGCTCCCTTCGCGGCATCAGCGCCTCCTGCTGCCTTTCCTCCTTTCGCGGCATCAGCTGCCCCTCCTTTTGCAGCATCGGCGCCTCCGTTCGCAGCATCGGCTGCTCCTCCTTTCGCGGCGTCGGCTCCTCCTTTCGCGGCATCAGCACCTCCTTTGGCCTTTCCTCCTTTCGCAGCATCCGCACCTCCTTTCGCAGCACCAGCCCCTTCCTTTGCCTTTCCTCCATTCGCAGCGTCGGCCCCTCCGTTCGCGGCGTCGGCCCCTCCGTTCGCGGCAT
>GL876968.1:394483-407171 GCA_000193285.1 Magnaporthiopsis poae ATCC 64411
CTTTCCTCCTTTCGCAGCATCCGCCCCTTCCTTTGCCTTTCCTCCATCCGCAGCGCCGGCCCCTCCGTTTGCAGCACCGGCGCCTCCCTTAGCAGCACCAGCTCCTCCGTTCGCGGCGTCCGCTCCTCCCTTGGCAGGTGCAGTAGCGCCCGCGCCGTCAGCTTCCTTGGGCTTCCTGGCCGCGGCTGGGGCCGCGATGTTGATGCCACTCTTCCCGCCGACGGACTGGCTGCCGTCCGAGCCCTTTGTGATGCCGAGGTTCCCGCCGAGGTTGACAGCGCGGCCATCCGCGCCGAGGGTGATGCCGATGTTGTCCTTGAACTGTTCCGACTCTTTGACCGCTTCCACTTCCCCGGCCTTGGCGGCGGCCGCTTCCTTTCCACCCTCGGCGGCAGCCTCGTTGGCATCGGCTTCTGCAATCGTGACGCTCCCGTCTTGTCCAACCTTCACATCAGCGTCTTTCAGCCCCACCACCTCCCCCTCCTTCACTAGCTCGGTCTCCCCTTCTTTCCCTTCTTTCTTCTCTTCCTCGAGGAAGGGCTTCCCGCCGACAATAATGTTGGCCCGGCCCACGAGGCTCCCCTATATGCATCGTCAGTCAGGAAAAGCCTTGAGATCGAGAAGGAAGCAAATAGAAGGACTCATACCGAAAACCTCCCGACGTCCAGCGATCTCGGTTCCCGACTGCAGACCGCAAGCTGCACGATGGCCATAATGGCCAGGCACTGCCTAGACATCAACATGTTGACTGAGGTTCACGTCCGGTTCGGATAATAGATGAGCCGCCCAGCGGTAGAGGGAGGCGTGTGAGGAAGGCGTGAGTGAGGTAAGGGGGATGGATGTCAAAATGCAGTTCTCCACCAGGGATGAAAGGGTTGTCAAAACGAGCACGGGATAGCACAGCCAAGAACCCGGCAACCTTGAAAGCAAACGCCAAGACGGGAGAAGGGAGACGGGAGACGGGAGTGAAGAGTGTGACGCATCACGGCCCAAGAAAAGCCAGGACGATCGAGCCAAGAGAAGGGTCATATATAGGCAGGTATGTACGTATTTCTGTTCGATCATTGGGCTCAGGAGTATTCTCAGTACATGATCGGCGTGTTGGATGCAGATCACGCATATCGATTGGCAGAATCTACACGTCGGTTTACTACCAGCGTCCCAGGACATCCCTATCAGAAACCCTGGGCACCGTGGGAGGGACAAGGCTGGAGGGCCTATAGAATGGCATTGCCTGTACTTGACAAAACCTGCTCAGAATGTGCCCGGCTACCCAAAACGGAAAGTTTGAAAGAGAAATCGCAGGGTGTGGGTTTCATGCGCTTGTTCGCATCGATGATTTGCAGTGACAAAAGGGTGTCGATATCAAAGCTGATGTGAATGGGGTGCACTATTTTCTCTCCCCGAACCCCATAAAACCACAAAACCTTGGCAAACCCCCCAGCCTGCCTCAGACGCCAACTTGAGACGGCTCGTTTCTTGGCGAGTAAGTTGACGGGTGTGAGTGACATCGGATTTTACAGTCCAAACGGGTCGACTCGCTGCGAAAGCCGAGGTCCTAAAAGAGCGCTCGTGATCGACAAGGAAAATCATACAACATATAAGATTTGCAACGTAGTTTTATTTCCATGTTAAGTATAGTAAAGAGAAGATGGCAGATGGCAGATGGCGTTCTTACTCGGGCACTGCCGTAATGGGGAAGGTCACGTGCGAAGTCTGTGGCTGGCTTAGGAAGAGTGGACGTCGGAGTTGCGAAAATGGACCCACTCCAAAAAAGAACCTCGGTTATCCTCCATAGGTGGATGGATCCTACGGTTCATCATTAGGTTCTCGATTCTTCCTGCTGGAAAAATCACCCGCAATTCACCCGTACAACACCCGAGAAATCGCCTGGAGGACTGGGCCTTTGCGCTTGGCTGGAGCTGATTAAAAGCTGAGGACAAACAGTGTGCACTTCTTCATCCCGCTTGTTTAGTCCGTCTTGGCTCAACGAGGGAGGGCGCGCGTCCTGGGCGCCGCCGGCGGCCAACCATGGCGCCGTCAAGCTACCCGCCGCCTGCGGCCGTTCCCACGGCGGCCTCTCCGACCCCGACCGCAAGCACCACCGAGGACGGCGGCGGTCTTTTCGTTGGTGCCTCGGGCAGTCCTGCTGCCCGGGGAGTCCCGGCTACCTCTGCACCTGCGACGTCATCGCCGCCGCCGCCGCGAGATCCGCAGGGCGCCCCGGGATCCCGTACTTCAGCCGAACAGCAGCAACTTCCCTCCCCAACAGCTAGTATCCAGCATGGCGGCCTGAAATACGAGCCGTCCGCGGGCGTGCCGTCGACCATTGGGTCGGCGCATCACACCCTGCAAACGCTAGATGCCGTTTCCAACGTCTCCTCGGCTCCGCCCCCAGCACCTGCGCTGCCTGATGCCGCCAGCCTGCAGCAGCACCATTATCCCGCCCTGGCGCCGTCGCCTCATGGCCTCGAAGAGCAACACCACCAACAACAGCAGCAGCAGCAGCGGCTGCAATACTCGGCCTCGGCTGCTGTTGCCCATCATGACCAGAATGGCAGTCCCCACGGCTATGGCCACCAGATTCGGTACTCCCCGTCCGCCGCGTCACCGACACCGTCGGGTGGGGGCTTACCTCAGTCTGGGCCGGCCATGCACCCGCATGTCAAGCAGACCCGGCTGCGGCGCGCATGCGACATGTGCAGCGCGCGGAAGGTCAAGTGCGACGAAGCTGGCCCGCCGTGCAAGCCGTGCACGTCACTCAACGTCGAGTGCACATATACACGCGAGATGAAGCGCCGCGGCCCTCCAAATAAGCATGCTGAGGCAGCTCGGGCAAAGCGTGCCCGCATGGAGGCCGCAGTGGGAGCAGCTCCAGGCTGGAACAATGCCGCGGAGATGCTTGCCTCGATATCACCAGGTACCGGGCTCGAAGGCCAGGCCCAGCCGCGGCCACATGAGCAGGCGCCGCAAGGGACGCAGCCTCAGAGTCAACATGAGCCTAGTGCCCCTCTCGATGCAGAGGCCGTTGCCCCGTGGCCCACCCTAGCGCTGCTGGTCGACGACTTCTACACCTATATACACCCCCTGATCCCCTTTCCGCACGAGCCAACCTTCAGGCGCTCGTTCGCTACCCGCGAGGACAAGACCAACCCCGAGTTTTTAGCATTACTGGTCAGTATGATCGCAACACTGGTGGCCTCGTTTCCCCGCGCTGCACGGCTGCACCTCAAGTCACAGCGGAATGCGTCTCTCTTCCCGCGCGCCATAGCGCTCATCGAGCGGTGTCGGGTCGTGGCCATGATGGCACGTGGCCCCACGTTTGCTAGCAAGGAGTCGATGACTATCAACGACGCGGCTACGAGCTACTTTCTCGGTCTGGCCTCTGCATACACTATGCAGTGGAAGATGTGCCGCCGTTTCCTGGCCGAGTGCATGTGCTTCACGCGGGAGCTCAGCCTGCATCGCTTTAGGCATCTCGATCCGGTCCTGGGCCCCGGTGGTCTCGAGTATGACTCGCCCGACCAACCGGTGGACCATGTCAAGGATCAGATCGGCAAGCGTATCTTCTGGGTCCTGCTCGTGGGCGTCAGGTCATTGGTGCAACTGGGCGCCACCCACAGCGAACTGCCGCTGCCGCCGCCCACACCGGCGGAACCCTATCCTGATTTGCCGCTCGAGGTCGACGACGAGTACATTACGCCAACCGAGATCCTGGCCCAGCCCCCTGGCCGTGTCTCGCTTTTGACGGGATTTAATCAGGGCATCAAAATATACATGACCATGAACCCAATCGTCAGCGTCGAGCTGTCATATGGAATCAACAGCCTCTCGCTCGAGGACCAGGAGGAGATGCTGAGGAACTGTCTCCACGCCGCAAAGCATGCCACCGACGATTTGCCTGCCGAGTTGAGGCTCAACATTGATCCCGTACCCTCCGGTCCAGATCCGAACGATGGCACCGCCCCTGGCCCTGCGGCCCCATCGATTGACCTGCCGCTTGCCGAGGCATTTGCGGACGCGCCGGGTTTCCAGTACTTTCCGCCAGCATATCCCAACTCGCAGCCGGCAAACGATGTTCGGCGCGTGATCGAGAACCGACCTGAGCGGCGCAGGTTGCTACAGTTCGAGATACAAAAAGCAAACATCTACGGCTCTCAGCTGGCTACACGGTCGTACTACGTCGAAAGGTGCTTTAATCTTAGGGACGCTCATCGCGCCCGGGTGGCAAGCTACACGAACAGGGTGAGGACTGACCCGGCCCAGGTGGACAACCCGACGGATCAGCCGCCTTCGATGGACGACCCTAACCGACAGCTGGTTGGGGCCGAGGCTGCCGCGGCTGCCGACCCGTGGCCTTCGGAGCGGGAGCTCATTGTGCAGAACCTCCTAATCGTCCTCGCATCAATTCCGCAGCGTAGCATGGAGCCCAATGGTGGATCGATCATCAACAAGATCCGACAAGTCGCATCGACACTGCTGGCCGACGCGCCCGAGCGCAAGGGTCCTGTAGCTGTCCGGTCCGAGGAAATGCTGAGGCATTTCGTCGATATCCTTCTGCGTCTGGAAAAGACTGGTGGGCCGGGCAGAGGCAGCGGCCCGGCAGTTGCTGCTGCTGCCGCCGCCGCCGCAGGTATCGCAAATGGAACGTCGACTAGCTTCGATTCCGGGCTGGATGCTGGAGGTGTCATGACGCCAATGGACGAGGAGGAAGAGCTGCGCACCTGGGCAGACCTCCGCGAAACCCAGATGCGATTCGCCCAGAACGGCGGGTATGTGGCTGGTCCCTGCTGATGTTGACGAGGACCGCGTTGTCTTTACCTTTCATGGGTCAAGCGTGTAGATGTATTATCATTTCTATCCAGCGACGGCGCTATTTATGATTTTTATTTTTTATTTTTTTAATTTGCTCATGTAGTCTCTCGATCCTCTTCACACATTTTAGAGGCGTTCAAGGGGCGGCTAAGTGGCGAGTGGATTATTTCTGTGTTATGACAATGATTTATATATCTCGGACAGATCCTAGCTAAATACAATTGCTTATTTTTGGTGGTAGGTGGGCGACCAGGCGCCTCTCTGTCATCGAAGGCAGATACGAACGAAGCAGGAGAAAATACACAGAGACCCCAAATCCACAGCCAAAATACCTTCTCCGTCTCTCTAACTTCCCGCCATCAGACCTGTGGTGCTTGGGCCTGGGGCTTCGAGTCCTCGGCGAGAGTGTCGCCCTTGCACACAGGCCGCGGGTGCCGTTGGGAACTACTACAGACGCCATCTCCCCTGGATTGAATCCAGATCCGGCCGTCCGTCAAGCACCAGCTCAGTCACAGCCTGAGCCATCCGGGACCGGAGGACGACCGCCGCTATTTCAGACCGGGTCGCCAAGGCAATGCCGCAGTCGGCTGTCTGCTCCATACGAGTTATAGGCATACAAGGCCTAGCGCCACCTTGTAGGAGGCTGAGACTAAGCCGCGCACATCTCCAAAGGCCGGATGACCTTGGTGAAGAACTCGTGGGCGAAGAAATCGTCATTGTCATCCGGTAGATCCAGCAGCAGCAAGGTCCTCACCACGCTGCGAAACCGGGCACCCATCCTCCAGCCCAGGTCGTTCAGCGGGTCGTTGACGACAAACTCTCTCGCCCAGGATCTCGACTTGAGCTTGTCTTTCTTCGCGCTCGGCACGGCGTCGGCCAGAACCTCCCACCGGCCCACCTCGCAGAGCACGACTCCAAGGCCGTACAGGTCCAGCTTCTTGGTGAAGCCGTCCCTGGCGTCGGAATGGTAGTAGTACTCCACCTCGGGGTCTTGGTCCGCGTGCATCTTGACGGACTCGGCTGCCCTGATTCGAGACGCCTGGAAACCCGTCACCAGCGGCTGCGCGACGTCGATCCCTCTGCCCTCGCTGCGGTGGAGGAAGACGATGTTCTCGCTTCGGAAACCCTTGTGCAGCCACCCCGCGGCGTGGAACAGGCTGAAGGCTGACGCGAGCTCGTACGCCAGACGGAAGCGATCGCCTAGAAGCGGTGGCCGTGTCCGGGACGCCCGCATCAGCTCCTTGAGGTTCGTTGGCGGCAGTTTGCGAAGGTTGTCTTCATAGCCCGAGTCCTTGGGCACTGTGAATACGGTGCCGAGGCGCTTTTTGCCGTAGACTGCCGCGAACCTCAGGTCCTCAAACAGGCCACAGCAAGGCGGGATGTGGAGCGCCGGCTCGTTGACGGTTTGGAGCATGACGGCCAGCGACTCGGCCCGGTCGCGTAGAGTCTGGTATGAATGAACTGCCGGGTCGAGGATGTTCCATTCGATCCATACAGGGTGGCTGATACCCGTGGGCTGGGTGTACAGCCCCGTTGTCCACCTGCCGTCATCCTTGAGGACGAGCTGTTTCTCATGTATGGCGGTCACGGCTTCCTTGACGGTGCTGGCGGCCGACTGCCCCAGGCCCATGAGTTGCGCCGAGAGCGCCAGCTTTGCCATGTCTTTGGCCATCTGGCTGTCCACCACCAAACCCTTGTCCAGGTCGCCAGCTGGAACCGCGGATAGAACGAGGTTGTGCTTTTTGATAAACGGCTCGGCCTGGTCGTGCGTCTTTTTGATCTCGCCCAAGATGCGGAGAACCAGTCTCTTCACGACTTCGGGCTGCGACGCCAGGACGCAGGTGGCCGGGTCTGAGGTCCTGAAAAAGTCGCCCCAGATGAGGAGCTTGTGCTTTTCAATATGGTACCTCAGCGTCAAGTATCCACCTCCGTCGTCGTCGTCAAAGAAGGACTCGATAAGGAGGTAGCCGTCCACGGCGCCCTTGAAGGCAGCAATCAAGCCTGCCACAGCAAGCGCGGCGCCAACAGGCTCCACGCCGGTCGCCATTTCTTGTTTTCGTTGTCTTTGTGTTGGTGTTCGCAGCAGGTCAAATGTCTCTCCTAGCGTTCAGCGACCAAGGCGGCGATGATGAATTTATTCGCAGCCCGTCCACCGCCTCGCGCAGTTGCCTTTTGGACACAGCCCCTCGTTCTCAACCAACCAGCGTGGCCCTGTCCGCGGAGGCGTTTCAGCCAACGATGGTATGCCGAAGCTGGGCAACTCAGCCCCAGAGGACAAACCGCCTCGTGTCTACCTTGTGCCCGCCTATTATCAATGCGAGCGTGGCCTGCTTGAGCCACGCCTCGCTGAGTCCAGGCTGGAATTTCATGTCGGTCGGCTGGTTTGGATGGACGTGCTTTAATTTCACCTCGCTTTCTTCCCGACGGTTCCACAGGACGCCTCATTCAACGCCTTCCAGGATAGTTAGTGGACTATACTCGTCGTCGGCATGGATCGATCCGGGAGACAACTAGCCTTCCCGGATTCGGACAGTATCGGAGTAGGAAGTCATGGGTCTGCAGGAGTCGAAGAGCCGGGGCGCACAGCAGCGAGAGAATCCAACCGCCGCCTGGGGCCAGGCTTTATCGACATTCTCGACTTTGGGTTTCAATGGGGTATACCGTCCATGGATCTGATCCGGGTTGGCGTTGCGTCTACTTCTAAGACGAGCGCGGTGGACGGCGTTCGTGTCGCTTATACGGTCGGCGCTGGGCACACCGCCACCGTTATCCAGCACCAGACAGGCGACGAGGAGTCCGATATTCTGCCCCAGGGAACTACTATTGCCCTGAAGATTTTCAGACAAAGCCCGGTACCTGAGTCTACCAACGATCAGCAGGACGAACGGTCGGCCCTCACAGACCTACGCTGCTATCCTTGGCGAGCTCGGAGTCTTCTGCCACCCGGAACTATCCGAACACCCAAACTTCGTCAAGCTACTATTCCTGGGATGGCGCTCGCCCAACCCTTTCCCGATCCTCGGCATGGAGCTGGGGGAATACGGGTCTCTGGACTATATCTTATGCGCGCCCGGCGCTGGGTTGTCGAGGGCCCAGAAGGCACACATAACCATGGACATCGCCGTGGGCTTGCATGCGCTGCACAGCAAAGGGCTCGTCCACGGCGACTTGAAGCCGGGAAACATCGTAGTTTTCAAGCACCCCGACCCGGAGCGAGCGCTGATCGCGAAACTGACCGACTTCGGGGGCTCCTCTCGGCGCGGCACCGCTCCGGGCTTCATTACGTCTCTATGGTCCCCACCAGAGGTACTCCATGGCGATCCCGACATCGAGTGGGACAAGTGCGATGTATACTCGTACGGCCTGGTTGTCGCAAGCATCTGGAGCCGGCCGGAAACATTCGAGGTCGAGCGCCGGAGATCATCCTGTATCCTGGAGTCCTCCGTTCCAGAATCTCTGGTAGAGGACGACGATCGAGAGAACTTTCTTCTAGTCGCGAAGAGCGTTCCCGAAGATAATCCGAGCAGTGCTCTGCACCTAAGTTTGAGAAGTTTGTCCGATACCAACACTACCATCGTCGGGGACTTGCTTAAGGCAGTGCTGGTGCCACTGTTCTGGCAGCGGCCAAGCATGATCGACATCGTCACCCATTGCCTGGCCGAAGTGGGTGATGCGTTCGGTCGAAGTCTGAGGTCGGTTGAGGCCCTCTGTGCGGCTGCTGCGCTAGAACTGACCGATTCTCGCAGGGACGAAGTTTCCTTTAGGGCGGAGAAAAATCGCTTTATCAAAGCTGGCACTCGACTCTTCAAGGTGGGTAGTCAGGTGTTCCGGTATTGCACTTTCGCGAGAGAGGTTGACTAAGCAGATACTCTGCTAGGTCTGGTCGGAGTCGTTTCGAAAGCGGCCTCGGGCATTCCAGGAGTATGTTCTCAGACAGCTCGAGGAAGAGGTTGGCGGAAGCCCAGACCTGTTCAACCCTGCAGTTGAGGACATCCCAGATGACATCGACGAAGCCATGTCCTCCGACGAGTACATCGAGCTCCTTCGACTAGGCGTCGACCGCCGAATATGTTCCGCCAACGGCGGAGGAGACGCTCACATGCTCACCCATGCTGTAGAACAAGGCCGCATTTGCTTTCACATCGCACTCTGCTACCTATTTCCCATCGGAACCGATTTTTCGCTCGAGACAGGTCTGCGCTGGCTGCGAGCCGCGGTTCTTGGCGGCTATATGCTGGCAGCTTACATGTTCCCGATCCTCCAGAATCAGTATCCGGAGCAAAGTCCTCCACCGGTGCAGGAGAGGCTCATGCTGGCAGTGGCAGGCCTGACGAGAAGCTTACCCTGCTTAGATATTCTCGCCTCTAAGTGGCCGGCACATTATAGGCAACTGATAGGTGTTATACAGGGTCAGCACACTATCCAGCTCGAGCCCGGCTTCAACGACGTGTATCACATGTCCACCATCCTGAATAGCAAAGATGGAGGTGGGCGCCCAATCGAGTCGCGGGGAATTTGGGATAGCATCATGTCCTACGATCTCGACCGTGCCCGAAGCCTGCTGGAAAGACAAGCAGACAACGGCAAGCCCGCCGCCACTGAAGATGACGACATAGCTGGCGCCTTGCACGCCCTGACCTATATCAGAGACGCCGATGCCGCGTCACTAGCCAGGCTGGTTGTCTCCAAAGGTGCAGACTTGAACGCCATGCGCCCTGCATCGCAAGGGGTATGGGCAACCAAACTCGAGGAGACCAGGGTTACTTCTGCGCTGAGTCCGGCCATCTCGCGCGGGCAGCTCTTGTTTGCTCAGACAATGATCGGTCTGCACGAGGAAAAGGATGTGCCCATCAAGGATTTCGCACGGGCTCTCATCGCCTCTGTAGTCTACCGGCATTACGACCTGGCCGCAGCACTCTTTGAGCTGAGGACGAGAAGACCGTCACTGTGCGATGGCACTCCTCCTGCCGAGCTCATCGGCTTGGTGGAGCAATCCGTACTCATCGACCCGCAAAACCTGCTCCTCGCCTCGATGGACGACTCGGACATGCATTCCCTCGAGAACCGGGCCTTCCACGGGCCACGCCATGACGAAGCATACGCCAACACCCTGATGCTGCTTATCGGGCACGGGGCAAATCCCACCGACGGCTTCTTCAGGGATTGTCCTCTGTATCGTTGCCTTCTTGGTGATGACCAAGTCGCACTTCGATGCTTTATCCGATACCTGCGCGAGACGTATGACGGGGACCCGTTCCAACAGGTCGTCGATCCGGGTCACTGCAGGGGCCAGACGTGGTCGGCAAACGGGCACACGGGTCTGCAAACCTGCATCTACACCAAGTCCCGGCGCTGTTTCCATATCCTGCTAAGAGAGTTCCCACTACTGATCGAGGAACAAAATCTCCGAGGACTCACGGCTCTCCACTCGGCCACGTTCCATCAGGAGGATCTTGAGCTGCTCCAAGCCCTGCTGGACCAAGGGGCCAACGTCCTGGCCGTGAGCAAAGACAACTCGTCTCCGCTGATGCGGGCGCTGCGAAACAGGAACCTCGAGGCCGCCGAGCTTATCACGCGGTTCTGCTCTCCAGAGCAGCTCGCCATCCTGTTTCGGCGGCAACCCGACACGGGTCGCTCGCTCTTCTCGCGTTTGATAGATGCGTGGCTCCGTGACCGCAATCCAGAACTCATCGCGAGCTTCAGGTGGGCAATCGATCAGGGCGCCGCGCACTTCTACGGCACCACGTTCGACGCAGGTCCACACCGGGTCGAGAAGCCGCTGTGGAACGACGTGCTGGCCAACGTGCGCCCGCCGTCAGAGGCCTGGCAGCTGCGCGATCTGGAGCTGCTGAATCTCCTCTTCGCCACATTCCCGGACCGCATTAACGAGCTACAGCAGGATGGCCGGGGTCCGCTGCACGTGGCGACTTGGTACGGCCACGTCGAGGCTGTACGCAGCCTGCTGCACCAGCACGGCGCCGACGTCAACCTCGAGTTCGGAGTCTGCGAGTACCACCCGACCGACCCCCGCCGCATGCTGGGCCGCACCGCGCTCAACTTGGTCATCAAACGCGACAGGGCGTCAGGGATCCCCGACGAGGTGCGGCGAGGCGGACACGAAGACATCGCGCGCTGGCGGGCCGACTGCGCCGCCATCAAAGGCCTTCTCCTCGCGGCGGGAGGGCGGTCGGGCAGCGGCGCGTCGTTTGGCGAGATGATGGAGGTCCTAGCGCTAGACAATGATCTTAACGTCTCGGTCGACTACACCCAACCGGAGCCGTTTGAACACGACGACATATGGAGAGGGGCGTGGCCCGAACCACTCCCTCGGGATAGTACCAGTGTGCCACTTCCAGACCTCCAGAAGATTGAAAAATCGATGAAGACTGTGAGGACTCTCCTGGGCCCTGCGCGTATAAGCAGAGATGGCGGCCGCAACCCAGAGACCGATACGCAGGAGCCGGACGGCTTGAGGATTGATGCGAATTGGATTCGGCATGAGTGGAGGCTCCCGGAGGGCTGGGAGGTGCGCATGATAGGGGATAGTGGGAGGTTCTACTTTGTAGACCACA
Source organism: Magnaporthiopsis poae ATCC 64411 (assembly GCA_000193285.1). Taxonomy (NCBI): domain Eukaryota; kingdom Fungi; phylum Ascomycota; class Sordariomycetes; order Magnaporthales; family Magnaporthaceae; genus Magnaporthiopsis; species Magnaporthiopsis poae. The sequence goes on from GL876968.1 coordinate 405,871, forward strand.
ACACGCGAAGCACGACCTGGCGTAAGCCGCCTCTGTCAGGGCCAGGGTCGGCGGTGGAACCGAACCGGATAGGCACGAACGATGGGCTACCGGAAAGTGCGCCTTGGCGTTAAACAGGATGGAGTGAGGTCTGAGGTAAACACTAACAAAACCAACCTCGAGGATGAATCGCATGGTGGCCAGGCTCTTTGTGCCATGCCGATTGTGTTACAGGGTTGAATGCCGGCCATGGATCGTGGCCATGCATCTGGACCGTTGCTCATTCAACACCAATTTCCACCTGTTGACTGCATCGCGTGATGGCTGCCATGCTCCAGGCAACACCATGTATCATTCTCATCCAAACATGGGACCAACGGTGAGGACGTAAAACGACACAATTTTATACACAGCCAGTCGCTTTGCCGTGGCTGTGAGAGACTCGTGGCATGTAGCCGGTGTAATGGTAACGAGCGTGCCAATACAGTCAGGGGGAGACAGGCGTGCGGAAGCATCACGGTAGGCAACCCTTGGCTTATGGCCGGCGTCAGCTTGTAACAACTTCCAGGCGACACCCAATAAAAGTCAAATGAGTCCTGCCACCACGTTGCCATAGCCATTACAAACACGGCCGGGTACACTATCACGGCGTCGTTTCAACCTAATAATTCCAGCTACTACCTGGCTCGGTCTTGTGATGGTTCGCAGTGTTCTGGTCTGGACTTACATGGGCCGTACACCCGTGACCCCTGAGAAATATTTGCAATACTGCGTGGTAGGAGTGGTAGCGACCATGGGTGCGGTACTGTTGTTCGTTGAACTTGAACGTCTCGGCTCGTATTTCTCTGATAATCAGGTGCACGCATAGTCTACCAGGCCGGGGCACTGCCGAGACTTACACCAGATGGCCATAGTCCACGGCTGGTATCGCCCAGGAGTATAAATAGGGCCATATTCCTCTGAGAAGAGTCGGGCAGATCTTGTCATCAAACAACGGCAGTAGTCGACAGCAGACCAGCAGGGCAACAGCACAAAACACCACACACATCCACATACCCGACCACCAGCAACCATGGGCTTCACCTTCTACTCGGGCCCCTCGTCCGACTTCCATCCAATGAGCGAGTGGAAAACGCTCGAGGAGATGTTCAACCTCAACAAGCCCGAGATGCTGCGCACCGGCGACACGGAGGAGGACGTGAGCCGGATCCGGAACGCGGTGCTCGAGTGAGCCAAGGCGGGCGTGGACGAGTGCGTCATCCTCGCCATCATTATGCAGGAGTCGACGGGCGACGTGGGCGTCCAGACGACGTACAACATGG